>NW_003797060.1:196725-250735 GCF_000220905.1 Megachile rotundata | reverse complement strand
GTGCGGGGGTGGGGCAGAGGGGGAGGGCACGCCGGTGTCCATTGTTGCTCGATAACGAACGTCCAGCTTGGTTGCCGAGATTGTAACAATATGTTGGCTATGAGATCGTGGAGAATGGATTTCTGGGTACTTCTATTTATTATCAGTCGACCGTGAAACTGAAAACTTCAAAGGTACGGGCTCCAACGGGGCAGAGCCCCGGTCTTGTTTCGGCCCGTTCGATATCGTAGCTTTTCTGCCGTCCGTGTATTTGCAGTCGTTCTGCTATAGCAAATACTTGACAGAGAATGAACAGGCCGGCATACCTGTTCTCAACGGGTACTCGTCGATTTATTTGTACCGGAGCTATCGGAGAAATTAGACGAGACCTTTGTTACACTTTTGTACGCTTTGTATCGGTTTATCGTTGCTCCGGGTTGTCCTAATTGGACTGTCACCTCGGTTCGATCACTGTAGAACGTCTGTAGTCGGGAACGAAGACTAACGTTTGGGCGCGGATGATTAAGTGGGGAAGTGGACGCTTAATTGGGGAACGTATTCCGATGTCCCGTTTGCAAACATTAAGTGGTTGCATTCAAACCGGTAAATCAATTTCAATATACGGTTACAGGATAGTTTAAGGCACTAATGCATGGCTGGTAGCATACAACATTCCGACTATAATTCCTAATATACTGGTCAAACGCAATTAGCAGGTTAAGTTAGGATCTTGTCGGGAGCTGTTGAGATTTTCGCTGTCGGCATTTTAGGTTGTCGGGATTTTGGGCTGTCGGGACTTTAACTACCGGGATTAGGCTGGGGATTATGGCTGTGGGGATTTGTGAGGTGGACCTGGATAGGAGATAGTGGATTCGAATTAACATATGCTTTTAGCTATGTGATGGTTAGTTGTGCTTCAAACTGCTGTATTATTGTCATCATATGAGGAGGAGATTGTTGTGATTCAATCCACCATGTTAGTTTGACTATTAGTCGCTAGTTTCACTAACGATTGTTAGTTCTTCAAACTAGCATACCTATATTAGTACTGGGCTAGGCCTGTGATTAAAACTGTTAGGTCAGCTTCACTATATAATTGCTAGGTAGTTGTTCAAACTGCTATGTCAACATCAGTATGTGGCTAGAAGATGATTGTGATTCAAATTGCTATGTCAGTTTCATTATAAGTTTGTTAGGTAGATGTTCAAAATGCTATGTCAGCATCAGTATGTGGCTCAGAGGTGGTTGTGATTTAAACTGCTAAGTCAGCTTCGCTATCTAATTGTTATATAGTTGTTCTAACTGCTATGCCAACACCAGAATGTGGCCAGGAGGTGGTTGTGATTCAAACTGTCATGTCAGTTTCATTATAAAATTGTCAGGTAATTATTCAAGCTCTTATGTCCACATGAGTATGTGGCTAGGAGGTGGTTGTGATTCTAACTGCCATGTCAGTTTCGTTATAAGTTTGTTAGGTAGATGTTCAAAATGCTATGTCAGCATCAGTATGTGGCTCAGAGGTGGTTGTGATTCAAACTGCTAAGTCAGCTTCGCTATATAATTGTTATATAGTTGTTCTAACTGCTATGCCAACATCAGTATGTGGCTAGAAGATGATTGTGATTCAAATTGCTATGTCAGTTTCATTATAAGTTTGTTAGGTAGATGTTCAAGCTGCTATGTCAGCACCAGTATGTGGCTAGGAGATGATTGTGATTCAAATTGCTATGTCAGTTTCATTATAAGTTTGTTAGGTAGATGTTGAAGCTGCTATGTCAGCACCAGTATCTGACTCAAAGGTGGTTGTGATTTAAACTGCTAAGTCAGCTTCGCTATCTAATTGTTATATAGTTGTTCTAACTGCTATGCCAACACCAGAATGTGGCCAGGAGGTGGTTGTGATTCAAACTGTCATGTCAGTTTCATTATAAAATTGTCAGGTAATTATTCAAGCTCTTATGTCCACATGAGTATGTGGCTAGGAGGTGGTTGTGATTCTAACTGCCATGTCAGTTTCGTTATAAGTTTGTTAGGTAGATGTTCAAGCTGCTATGTCAGCACCAGTATGTGGCTAGGAGATGATCGTGATCTAAACTGCCATGTTAGTTTCGTTATAAGATTGTTAGACAGTTGCTCAAACTACTAAGTCAACATCAGTACGTGACTGGAAGTTGATTGTGATTCAAACAGTTATATCAGTTTGACTATAGGATTGTTAGTTATTGAAACTACAATACGAATATCGTTATATGGTAATGGTAGAAACGGGACAGGCTGAAAACGCATTGCCGGTGTTGAAAGGGATCAGTTGGAAGGAAGCCGGGCACAAGAGAGCCGAATACGAAAACGTCAATGGCCACTTGTCGAATAGCACCTGCATCGAATGGCAGCGGAGCGTATCTCGCACGAAACGCCGCCGGGCTCGGAGTTATAGCAAACGCTGACGGTCAATCGCCCGAGGATTTATGTACCAGGAAGATGGCGGTGCGGATCTACCCATTTATGTCCATCCGGCCGAGCGCGGTGGGAAGTTCGATTAAATTCACGGCTCGAAAGTTAACGCGCATCGCGCCGGGTTAAACGCGAGACTTGTCGAAACCCGAAGACGAGTTTATGAACTCTGAACCCGTGCCTCGTAATAATCGTCCTTTCCTCCGCGGAGTAACGGTGCAAACAGCCGCAGGGGAGAGTATCATGCTTCACAATTCGTTCGTTTAACTGTTGTATTAACCTGTTAACTAGAGAGGACGGGGTTAAACCCGAAGGGGACCCGATGATGCGTTTACTGTAATTACTCCGGACCGGTCATATGTACCTACCACTTCTTTCATAAAACAGAATTCTCGCTGATTAATTACTCATTAAACTCCAACGCCATTTAGTCTCCCTTCGGATCAGACGTATTTGAACTTCACTGCTTTTGAATTTACAACGTTGCCATTTTGTTTGAAGAAATATTTTTCGGATGACCTTGAACATAAACTGTATGCGCAGTTCTTAACCAAATGTCACACTTCTGCGCAGTAATTTTTTTACTCTTCATCACACCTTCCTCTAAAATATTACCAAGTTTCAGATACATAGCACGTGAACTAATAACAAAATATTAATTTTAATTAATTGTTCATGTATAACGACACGAACGAGTTCATTTGTATTATTTATTTGAGAACTATATAGCATAGTTGACCTCGAAAGGCAACAGAATGACCTCTACACACTTTTTGTTTGTTATCCTAACAATCTAATTCGAACAAGTGCTGCAAAGGAACCAGGACATCTTCCTCGGTCCGCACGCCTTGACGAGCCTCTTTTTTTCCGGCACACATACCGCCGTTTTCCTAACACAGATGCATTCTACTCAGCGCGTCTCTATTATGTTCGTACGTAACAGGGTAACGTTTGTTTCTCCCATTAATTGCTGAGGAGCGTTTGGCATAACGGGAGCACACTTTCGTGTCCCAGAAAACATCAAATGCATTGCGGCCTGATTGTACAGTGCCGTTTGTAACCAAGTAGCAATTTCGATTCTATGATTGTTTGGACTCGTAGATGTCCTTCCGTGAATTGCTAGGTAACCGAACGGTTGCGGGATATAGGTACTAATGTGGACATACGTGCATGGACATATATGGACATGTTTGTAGGTTCATATGTGGACATACATTTAGAGTCATATGTGAACACATATTTAGATTCATGTGTGATCACGTATTTAGATTCATATGTGGGCATATATTTAGATTCATATGTGGACTCATATTTAGATTCATATGTGGGCACATATTTAGATTCATATGGGAACATATATTTAGATTCATATGTGAACACGTATTTAAATTCATATGTGGATGCATATTTAGATTCATATGTGGACACATATGTGGATATGTATGTAGACATAGTTTTAGATTCATATGTGAGCACATATTTAGATTCATATGGGAACACATATTTAGATTCATATGTGAACACATATGTGGGTATGTATGTGGACATCTTTTTAGATTCATATGTGCACACATATGTGGGTATGTATGTGGACATATTTTCAGATTCATATGTGGACACATACTTATTTAGATTCATATGTGAACGCATATGCAGGTATGTATATGGACATATATTTAGATTCATGTATGGACATATATGTAAGTAAATACATATGAGAACATGTATGTAGACATAAGGAGAGGTTGTAGACATATATCTAAATTCATGTGTGAACATGTAGGTGCACATACGAACACTTATTTGTGGATTTGGCAATTATTTGAGAAATTATTTGAAAACCAAATAATTTATTTCCAAATTTGCAAATGTAATGATTCCGAGATTACAGAGTTTAAAAATGAAAGAACTTGAAAGAAAGCCAGGTGTCCCAAACTTCCTAACTCTCTGGCAGCCTCCACTTCTTACCTCTCCATATGACACTCACGAAAAATGCGTTAGCCCTCAGATAGCAGGTTCCACGTGTATATCACAAGTGATCCTCTGTAAACACCTAATACATTAGCATCGGTATCCGCGGACAGGTCTTGTGCGTCCTCTGCGTCTATTCTCTCCCCTTCCGGCCGGATCGCCTTCTCGTCTTCCTCTCATTATTCTGTCGGGGACCTTGTGCGCTACCCACACGCGACACGCAGCCAGTTATCTGAGAAGAACGGAGATAAGGAGGACGAGAGAGAGAAACAGTACAGAGAGGGAGAGAGACATCGCGAGAGAGGTATACGCGGATAAAGAGGGAGGGAAAGGGAGCGAGATGCACCGTTGCTAACGTTAATGCCGGTATAACAGTATTTATTGCCGTCTCCCTATCGCTTCCACCATAAATACATAGGTACAATGCGTCGTTAAGCGATCGCCCGGCCCCCGGAAATAGACCGTGACCGAATGGTGAACGCGAGACAATTCCCGGAAGAGCGCTCAGACGACCACCGGAAGGTTAACCACCGGTGTTTGGGAGCACCCACTGTGCCTGTCTGCGCCCTTCCCGCCTCTCACCACCCCTCTCCGCCCACTACATCCCTCCTTGTAACGCCAGTTCGTTTTTCCGTTGCAAATTTAACGGATTCTCGGCGGAGAGGTTCTTTGACTTCGGTGCATAAATGGTGGGTTTGCCTAGAAATAGTGACATAGGGGACTTATTTAATTAGCTGTGGAGTTTTTACATATGCAATTTGGGAATTTGGGAGTTTGAGAGTTTAGAGTAGGTCAAGGGAATTGTTTGAATTCTGTATTTGAGGATTTGGAAAGAGGTGGAATGTAGCTTTGTAAATCTGGTAATTTGGGATTTGGGACTTTGGGGTTTGAGATGGTGGAAAATTACAAGTTTGTAAATTTGGTGATTTGGGATTTGGGGTAGTAATTCTAAGTAACCCGAGACACGTGAAGTTATTCAAAATAAAAGTAACGCGAACATCCCAAAATTTCAGTATTTTATTTTCCATATTTGTTCAAAGAGCGTGGAACGATCGTAGCGGAAGATCGGGTATTTCGCCGGGCAAATTTTCCGGTAAACCGGAAGAAAGGTGGCCAGTGCCAAAAGCGACCCATCCTTTGTTGTCCTGTTCATGCACGCTTTGACTTTCATCCGTTTCATCGAGAGCATTTGATCTCGGTATCTAGCGCAATAAAGTGTAACGACTGCGGCGCAGTCTCGAGATTAAAGCGTGTCTGCTTGTCAAACGATCTAACCGTGGTTTGTCATGCAAATTCGGTCCTTTTTATCGTGAAATCGGTTCCAGAGAACGAGTCATCGACCGTGGAATATACCTCTCTGGCTAGCACCGTTCCCCTCATGAAAGCTCCAGGGAACAGAACAGTTTCTTTTCAGACGAAAATTCCATGCGCCGATGTTCGCGATTCGCCAACTTTCGCAATTTACGAAACATTCTCTGTTCTTGGGAAACAGCGATCGCGGTGCACTCGGTTTCCTTTACGATTCCTTTCTACTTTCTTCCTCGTATTACCCGTTTAATGGCCGGGATTATATCCAACGCTCGAGCGAATACTTCATGCAAAAATGTAAAGACTTTCAACGGTCCCGTTTTAATGGCACACAGATCCTTTTCCTAGCTTTCTTATAACGACGCCGAGTTTCTTGCCAATTTTTACCGACTTACGCAAAGTAATGCCGCCGACTAGATTACGTCTGTTTAAATTGCTGTTATTAATTGATTCGACGTGACCAACCCAGGTGCAAACTTTTCTATTTTTCTTACTAGAGTATCATACATCTTACAGTACATCTTACTGTCATACATACCGATGCCAACCCACAAGTTGGCGCAAGGCTGACGTGTTTAGAGCTTCTATTAGAATAGAAAAATGGACGCCTTTGTATATTGGCTCGGTCACACTAATTAGGCCAAAGACAGTCGGCAAACGTCTCGAGAGTGAGATAGTGCGAATCGCGTTCAGCAGTTATTGTCATTATTCTTATTTGCCGAAATGTAACTGGAAGTGTTCACGGTGGGTTAGGTGGAGCGAGTGGCTTCTTTTACTCTGGCCCGACCTACGCGCTAATTCCTGGCCTGTCTACAGTAGAGACTGTGATGATCCAAGGGAACGTAGGGATTCTGGAAGCTAGGAAATATGGCGGTTCCGAGGACTGTGAGAATCTAGGGAATTCAGGAACTGTAGAGAATGTGGGGATGTGACCTAGGAACCCAGGGACTGTGGACTGTGGAGATCCTAGCGAACTTAGAGGCACTGGAGACTGAAACTATGGATATGGAATCTGGGAGTCTTAGGAACCTTGAACACTCTAGGGATCGTGGTCTAGGTATACTAATCTATAGTTTCCAGAGAATTCAAGATTGGACGAATGAGATAGCGAATTGCGTTCAGCAGTTGTCATTATTATTTAGCAAAATGTAATGTTGGAAGTCATGGTGGAAATAGAGAAATTTTCTTTCTGAAAAATTCACAAATATCTCCTTTGGAAATTTATTACAATTTTATAATTGTTATATTTGGAATCTTTTTTTATTAAACAGTAAACTGTACTAAGCTTGTATGATAATGTAGAGAATATACAGTACTAAAAAATACAAAGAAACTTGAATTTGTTTAAAAATTAATGTACACCACGTTTATTCTTAATACTAGAACTACCGCACCAGTTACAATGACTGGTTTTGCAATTTCATTTTAGCGACTATTTCTGCCTTAAAACTTAAACTTAAAAGTATTCAACTTACACTTAATTCAACAACCTGTTTACTGAGCTCGAAATCTTTTATTAGATATTTAGGTAGATTTGTCAACGTTTTGTTATGAAATTTGATCGCGTAACGTCTTACGTATCCACAGCGTAAACATAAACACAGCTGCAGTGTAACGTAATATGGTCATCGACGTTCTTTCTCGCCGTCATTTCGCATGCCAGCCATATCTAATTCTTTTTTATATAACAAGCTCTAAAAAGGACAAAACGATTGAAAGTCCTTGAACTGCTTCTCAAAGTAAACAATATACCAATTTACCACTCTGATATAAAAAATGCTGAATTGTATTCGTACGAAGAAAGTGATTCAAAAGAAAATGAAATCAAACTGACTACTAATAATCAAATTACAGACAAAGTGCCCAAGTCCTCAGAAAGTGAAAATATATAAAATTAATTAGAAAAAAACACGCTTCCCATAAAATCGATAGTATCGCTCCACAAAATGATTGAAAAATTTGGTTTCTTAATTTTTACTGCACGCTTGAACCTCGAAGCGATTTACTGAAAGGATTATGCACTTCTGCCAAACGATCGTCTCAATTCTTGGCACCGCTCACAAAAGCCATGCTTGGAAAACAAGAAAGACTTCGGATCCGAGGAAATAGAACGTAGGAGAAGTGCCAAGAAAAGCTATTCACGAGATTGGAAGTTTTTAAGGAAAAGTTAACTTCAGATTCGAAACTCAACTCGGTTGTTAAGGCGAAGCATTTATGAAGTCTTTGATGGAAATATTCGAGGAATTTCGTGAAATTTTCGAAGGTTATTTTGCTATCATTTTAGACGTAATAAAGAAAAAGTAAATAAACGATAAATTATGATCATTAAATTCATATTTTGGAGACTGTTTACTTATATGGGATGGCTAAGATCAAAATGGCGCTGGGCGTCACGTGACTCCTTTCGGCGCTGGTCGTCACGTGACTCCTCTTGGCGCGCAATTGAAATGTCACATACAGTATGACTCTGGTTCTTTTTTATTTTTATCACTCAGTATTAATTTGTTATCTTAATAATTTCACGTGTTATTTAATATTCACTGTCTACTACTGACGCTGCTATACCAATTTCAAAACCTTGACAAATTTTTCAAATCCCTATAAGCAAATAAGATATAGATGAAATAAGAATGTGTTAATTGCAGAGGTGTCTACAATTGTCTAGGATTTGAAGTCTACAGTAATTTTCACCATCCAAAAACAGATTTCAGAATTTATTCCGAAGAGTCTGCCTTCAAAGCTTAACAAGAGTAGAAAGCCATGATAGAAGTATCGGTCCGAAAACGAGCGAAAAAATAGAGGGTAGATAGACGCTCCTTTAGTTGGGTCGAAAATCGATATCGCGTTGTTCACGGAGGCGAGAAAAACGCCGGAAGTCGCTCGTGACCGGTGCTTTATCGCCGAGATTTTCTGCAGCTTCGGCGAAGTTTGATTGGGTCGAGCTGCTATCGGGGATTCAGTACCCTTAAAATGCGGACGTGCGGAATACGAATTCAGGAAGTTTTCAATCGACGGTAACCACGTGTGTGCAGGTGCATCCTCGCGAGCGGCGATTTACGAGCTGACGGTGATAACGGTTTTAACGATTTGATCATCGCGAAAAAAACGGAGAAGCTTATGGCAAAGACAGACCTCGAATTACTATGAATATCCGATGGCGAGGGACTGTAGGTGTACCTCTACTTGTTTAAAAACGCACAGATAATTCTGTGTCGATGATGAAAAATTTTACAAGGAAGTAAATGTTAAATTAATTTAAGCAATCAAATTTAATTTTGTAAGGAACTGAAGGTTTAGGAAAACACCCCCATTTTCTATGCGGAGAATTTTTCACCACCTTCTTCTGTTTTTCGCTTGTTTGTTCGGTTGTTTATGGTAGGTCGTTAAACGTTTTACAGTTTACCGCAAATTTGATTGTTTGACGGCAAAGGGTGGGGGAAAAACGAGGCCGAAGTTAGCTCTCGGCAAGAGTTATTCGAGACACGTTTGAAGGCGGTACGGTTTCAAAGTAGTCTGCCTAACTAACGCTTCTATATAGTGCCGTATTCCGTATGCAAGTGGATTGTATCCAAGTTTCGTACTTCGTTACGAAGTTGCGCGGCCGTCTTTCCAAAGTCGCTCGGCTTTGTTTTCAGTTAACTCGCGGAATAACCACCGAAACTTTCTACCGTGTTACACTTAAGTGGCTGCTGACGCGATGTAAACTTCCGGTTCCACGGCCATTTCCTCCGTTTCAATTAAAATTATTCAAGCCGCGTCCGTAGCAATGTTAAACGACCGTCGCCGACGAGTTTCAATTAATGCCGCGCGATCGAAAGTCCATTTACAGAGTATTTCTACCGGAGGATGATATTTTACGGAGATCCTTTCAAACTTTCTGGATAAATTTTGTATTCGGAGCTGCTGCGTTGCTTAAAAGTAAATTCTGAGGAGCTAGTTCATTTGACGCGATGAACATTTGCGCGGGAGATTTGAAAATTTGAAGTTTCTTAATTAAGAAATTTTAGTCTTGCAATTTTGTAGCTTGTAAATTAGAGACTTATGAAGTTTTGTAACTCGTACATTTATTTTGTATGTATTTCAAAACTTGAGCTTACTTATTTGTCGTATAGAGAGTTTGCGCGGGAGATTTGAAAATTTGAACTTTCTTATTTAAAAAACTCGAGGATCTGACGATTTTATGGTTTGTAAATTAGATATTTGTAAATTCTTGTGTCCCAAACATATATTTCACATATATTTTAACATTTGAGCTTGATTATTTGTCAGTACAAGAAGTTTCGCGGAAAATTCAAAAATTAAAAAATTCTTTGTTAGAAAATTCGAAGGTTCAGCAATTTTATAATTCGCAAACTAGAGATTTTTAAATTCTTTATGCGAAGAATTTATTTTATACATATTGCAGAGTTTAAACTTGCTTATTAGCAACATAACATAACTTTGCGCGGGAGATTTGAATACCTAAAGTTTCTAAATAAAAAATTTACAAATTCTGACAATTTAAAAATGTGTAAATTCAAGTATTTTTACATTCTCATATTTTAAAAAGTTATTACATATTTCAAAAGGCGAGCTTGCTTATTTATCAACACGTCGAAAGTTTGCGCGGGTGATATGAAATTAAAAAATTTCTAACTGAAAAAATTAATAGATGACAATTTAAAAATTTATAAATTAAATATTTTTTAAATTTTACATTTCTAAATTTATATCACACGCTTCCAGTAAGTTGGCATCCCAGACCGTATTTTAATTTTCACGTGAACTTTCCTCTGATTTATCGCGAAAGTAAATTCATTAGGAACTCAAGTGTACAATTAATTAAGAATGTAGTTCTCCGCAGCAAAAAAGCGGGGGTCCAAACGGAAGTCTGATTAAAAGGATATTGTTACCGTAAAGTTTGTTGATACTACCGGAATTACCAATGAACTTTTCCAGATGTGTAATGTCAACTTTTCGCAACGGGAAACTTTTCTCCGTTTTAGAGATCGTAACTGTTTCAGGACCGTGATGAAAATTCATTTCAGCTTTTATGTGCTGCTCTCCCGCGGAATACTAGAAACTAATTACTGAATACTTGCCACTGTTAGACCGAGAATCTCAAAAACAACTGTCCCATAAACTCCAACTAACATTCTCGACGAAATTTCTTGCCAGTTTAATTCTGTTGCTGGTCGCGCTCGCAAAGAATTCTAATTTCTAAAAAATACCGCTCGCGACGGGTCAAAAATTCCTCCTTCACTTTAATTTCCTTCGCGATAATTTCTTCAAGCGCAGCATCCTAGAATGGCAAGTTTTTTTACACCAAAAATTCACTGCGTTGTTTTTGTTAAATTACGTGAAAATTTTTAATTGTTCGCGAGAGAGTATTTCTTTGTTGCACGTTCTACATTTTTTGAAGAATTAAAAATATTTTATTCTGTATTTTGCTTGGAATTTTTTCAGGAGATGTTTAAAATATTTTGAGAGAATTCAGTAGTGATAACTGGAAGTTTAATTGTAACAATTTTTTTTGTGTAATAAATACATTCACTGCAAGAGCGAATATTAGTTGCAACAAATTTAACTTATCGAATTAATTAGAAAATTTTGTTAACTATTATTATAATAAATTTGTGTACTAAGTAAATGTTCATTATTAGTATAAATTTCGTACTAAACTAGATTACTGAGTACCTTGATTATTTAAGAAGAAGAATGGTTGTTGAAATTGAGGTTATGTCTAGCGTCAGGCGGGACAGCAGCGCCATTTCGCGACGCCACTAATCGCGCCACAAAATGAACGCAACTTCAAATTCCCCGAGTTTCAGCATCTTGTCCATCTCTGTAAAAGTATTCAAACAGACGGACAAATCGTTCAAACTAAATCACCGGTTCTTTCTGATTCATGGGTGGAAGTAGCAAGCTCGAAGCGCACATAAATCAACCACTTTAGAATCGAGTATACGAGCGTATGCGAGAGATAACAACTACGATGACTAGACGAAAATGAAATACTTTGGATTTCGGTTGAGGAGTTATGGTAATAAATCACCGTAGTGCACCGTTAATAACGCGGCGATTGGTGACCCCGCCTGCACCGTAATCAAACTATCTTATCCGCATACCGGTTCAAATCGTTTCGATCTTCTTTCAACCCGATACTTTCATGGTTTTGTGATTTTTTCAAATTCTTGAACTTGGCTAAGATTATAGTCATTTTATCGGACTTTCAAAAATGGCACAATTGCATATTCAGAGCTGTATTATGTTTCTGAGGAGACTCTAGGGATTATTTTATAACAATTAAATTTTTTTATGTCGGATCTGAAGTTTGATGACAAATTTTTTTTTTTATAATTTATTAGAGTTTTGCTACATGTTTGATTGTTAAACATGTATGAATGCATTTTTAATTTTATCTTCACATCATTTAATTTTAATGTTTATATCAAATGTAAAATAATTTTTGTTTGATTCATGCAACGTTCTATTTATGTTCTACATATTTCAATGTCGGATCTCAAGTTTGACGAAAAATTTTCTTTTTATAATTTATTAGAGTTTTGCTACATGTGTGATTGTTAAGCATGTATGAATGCATTTTTAATTTTATCTTCACATCATTTAATTTTAATTTTTACATCAAATGTAAAATAACTTTTGTTTAATGCAACGTTCTATTTATTTTCTACATATTGTATTATTAATATAATTATAATATATCTATATATTTAAAATCTAGGAATATTATAATATCACCTAAAACCTTGAAAAAACCATCAGCCACAAAAATTAACGAATCGCGAAGAATTGATTACCTCGGGGGCGTAACGTCTTTCTCACAGACTTCGCAATTCCCATCGGGATTTCACTTGGAGAAAAGTTTGTTCGTTTCATCGTGTCGGCCCCTCGGTTGACTGGTACTCGTAACTCACCGGTCCAGAACGAAAATCGTCGTTCGAAAAGCGCCAACGGCCCTGTCCGTCCTCGCTGCGATCCGCGCGATAATAAATCAGCCAGCGGCTAGCTGCGATTCCAGAGGCAAGGAACAGGAGAGCTCGAAAGGACTCGTGAATCACGGCAAAAGGGACCGTGGCTCTAATTATAATATCAATACCGTATTAGATTAATTAGCGTCACATTGCCAGCCGGCAGCCGTGCTCGACGCCAACCACCCCAAGATTAATTGCCTTGTCCACGCTCGGACCCACTGTCCATACACCTGCTATACTTTTACCCGATCGCTGCGTGTTTTAATACACACACGATATCCAAGCCATCTGATAAGATGGCCTGATCGACCACGGAATGGGAAATCGAGTTTTTAGACGGCAGGGTACATGATTTTACGACGATAGTATATTATAGGAGGTATTGTAAAAATCTTATAGGGTTTTCGAGAACAGATATTCCGTTTTATGAAGCTTGTATGATTCCAATCATTCGATTTTCTTGATGTTTATTTTTGAACACAGTGGTTGAGGTAGTAAAACGTCTGGCATTGTTGATGACCCGAGTTGAAGTTCTATCGATGTTAAATATTTTTGAAAACTTTTTGTGTGCGTTGTATATTAATGTGAACAATTGTATATATAAATATACTATAAATACATTATACTTAATATATAAGTAAAAATATATAAATAGGTTATAATTCAGTTATACATGAATAAAATTCTAATAAAATCTAATTTGATGACAATTAATATAAAATGACGAAATATCACTAGTAACTGATTATTACATACGAAAAGAACTATGAGTATGGACTATAAGAGCCGCGCAAAATGTGATTTATGTACATTTTCGAAGGACATATTCGAAGAAAACTGGGTGTGCTAATACTTTTTTGACCCACTGTAAATATTGTTTTTGTACCAACAGAGTGAGAGCGCCGTTATAATTTATAACTGCGATTGTTGAAAGTTTTGTAAATAAATGAGCAGTTTCATGTTGAACAAGCAACCCAGTACGATCGTAAACTCGGTTTCTGCAAGGTTTAGCGGGATATCTTATAATTTTACCAACCGAGTAGACTCCGTCGGCTGACCTCGGAACTGACTACCGTGGGGCCCCATCCTTAACGAGTGGAAAATTTATGGAATTTACAGCACGCTCTGACTTTATGGCTCGCAACAACATTGTACCGTCTCATTCGCGAAAGTACGCGCGCTCGTTATCATGGGGAACCATGATAGCGGCGTCTTAATGCGCCTCTTGGATTACCGGCGTTCCGCGTGAAAGTTGCGTCGGTTTAATACGCCTCGCCATTCTTGGCGCAATATGCCAACTGTCAGTTTTCTTTGCGTTTTTTTTTCGCTCTGAATTTCTAGGGAATTTAGTGTAATTCTTTGTTTCGTAGTTTATTTTGGATATTATGGTTTGGATATATTATTGTTCAGGTTTCAGTTTGATGAGAGGAGTGGAAGCATGTGCGGCGATATATCGAGAGGTTTTTGTAGTGCGGTTGCGAGAGTGAAAAATTGGGATTTTGAGAATTTTGAGAATTTGGGATTTGGGGAATTTGGAATCGGGAGAATTTAGGATTTGTGGAATTTAGCATCTGGAGAATTTGGGATCTGGGGAATTTGGAATTTGAGATTTGGGGCATTTCAGAATTAGGGATTTGAGAAATTTGGGATCTGGGGAATTTAGCATCTGGGAAATTTGGAATCTGAGAAATTTGGAATTTGAGATTTGGGGCATTCCGGAATTAGGGATTTGAGGAATTTGGGATCCGGGGAATTTGTGATCTGGGGAATTTGTGATCTGGGGAATTTGGGATTTGAGGAATTTGGAATTTGAGAATTGAGGAATTTGGCAATTTGGGATTTGAGGAATTTGGAATCTGGGGAATTTGAGATTTGGGGAATTTGGGATCTGGGGAATTTGGGATCTGGGGAATTGGGAATCTAGGGAATTTGGGTTTTGAGGAATTTGGAATTTGAGATTTGGGGAATTTGGCAATTTGGGATTTGAGGAATTTGGAATCTGGGGAATTTGAGAATTTGAGAACTAGGGATCTGGGGAATTTGAGATTTGAGAAATTTGGGATCTAGAGAATTGGGAATCTGGGGAATTTGGGATTTGAGGAATTTTGAATTTGAGATTTGGAGAATTTGGCAATTTGGGATTTGAGGAATTATGGATCTGGGGAATTGGGAATTTGAGAATTAGGGATCTGGGGAATTTGTAATTTGGGAAATTTGGGATTCGGAAAATTTGAGATCAGGAAAATTTGGAATTTGGGAAATTTGAAATTTGGGAAATTTTGAAATTTGGTATTTTGGGATTTTATAATTTGGAATTTCTGAATTTTTGAATTATGAACTTCTAGGTTTGAAATTTTGAAAATTCATAATTTCAAGAACCTACATTTCCTACGCAATAAAATTCCTAAAAATTTGGAAGTAAAAACAGCCACCCAAAATGAATTACATTAAATATTCTCTACAATTTATCATAACCACATACTCGTTAAAAATGCAGCGTTATATTAAATCACAAATTACAATTCGTAATAAGCAGCAAATAAATAGCGCCATTAAACGAATCAGTTTGTCAAAAGGGAAAAGAGGAAACGGTTGCGGTTAAAGCGCGTTACACGGGCTCGTTATTTTTCAACTTTCATCGCGCTGCTATCAAAGCCATTACTCGCCGGGGTCGATTCACTCGGAATTAACCAGCTAATCTGTATGCGTCGAGTTTCAAATTGAATCAGCAACGCGCATTGTTTACGACGCCGTGATAAATGAAAGCTGCTTAAAAGTGCGTCGACGGCTGCCTGTCACGAGATGATTTCTCCTCTAAAAATAAATTAAAAAATCTCGAATGAAATACGACCCTTTGTATTCGAAACCAGTGTTCGATATTCACTGAACACGAATAATACCGACGAAAATTTAATCTTACTAGAATTTATTGAATATTCTTTTTCATCTCTGTGTGCAGATTCATACGTTTTTAATTAATAACCTGGTACTAATTTTTTATTTATAAGATATTCAGAAATACAATGTTAAATATTTGTGAAGTATTTTATGAGTATCAACTTGTTACATGTGTGTACAGTTTATAAAACAAGTGTATTACAAATGTTAGCTCTGCTTATGGTAATGTTTATAGTGATCGTATAAACCATGTGCGCAGTAGTTAACCGTACACGATAATTATGCGCAGTAAAGCTCTACACCCTTCTTCACTGCAGTTCTTTCCGTGATAATAACTGCGCATGTGTATTGCTTCCCGTTATTTACTGCGCACGCCTTAAACATTCGAGGTGAGTCAAGTATTGTGTAGTTCGTTGTGTTTGGGTGGAAATTTGAACCGTGTCCAAGCGTTTTTTTCAATTTACCTAAAAACCATTCTGCCAAAAAGTTGTAAAAGAAGATTGTATTAAATTCTGTAAAGTAAATATTAAAATTTGTCATTCTATGAAAACAGCGCATAAAATTTGAAGAACGTATACAAGATATACATGGAATATTGAACGCAGAATGATATATGATCGCAGCAAAATGGCGTAAGCTTGCAGCAGAATGGGAAATGTGATCGATGGTAACAGGATTGAAGGCAAAGGGGTTTTCGAAACGTCATTGTGGTTTTTCGCCATTCGAACTGGCATGGTAAAGCGCTTTACCGTGCTGGCCAGTTGGTCGACGAGCTCGCTAACCGCAGGCCACGTTATTAGTAAATAAAGACGCGAGGAAATTCTATTTGCGGACAAACATCACGGCACCGGTGTGTACAGAACCCTCGACCGCCGGGCTTTGCGAACCCGCCCTAATGCACTCGAGGAAACGTCGCAACTCTCTGCGAAACTTTCCTGGCTCCTTCAAGCGGGAACCGCGTCTCCTCAAAGAGAACTTCCTGGCAACGACCTTCCTCTGTCGCCGCAACGACCATCTCTCTGTTTCCATGGTACCCACTTAACTATGGAGGCAACTTTTATTTCCCCTATCGGTTAATTACTTATCGATACTGTTCCGGGACTACTTGAACCCCGGCTGCTGACCTTCGTACCGTTTGTCGAGCTCTTGGATGACACGGATATTGATTTTGTTTCATTTGCATTGGAGATTAAGGATGGACCCTTTTGTAATCCGATTTTTTTTATGGAGATTTGGGAAGGACTTCTGGAAATTTTGAAATTAATTAATTGGGAAATTAAGTATTCAAATTTTATAGTGATGTGACCGAAAATTTTAATAATGTTCAAGTTTTTGAATTTAATAATTGAGACATTGAAAAATGCTGAAATTTTAAGATTGAATAATTAAAAAAAATATATAAAATGTTCAAATTTAAAAATGAAATAATAAAGAAATTGAAAAATGTTCAAATTTGTGAATTAAGTAATTCAGACACTAAATATGCTGAAATATCAAGGTCGACAAATTAAAAAATATAAAAAATGTAAAAATTTCAAAATTGGATAATTAAAAAATTGAAAAATGTTCAAATTTAAAAATAAAATAATAAAGAAATAGAAAAATGTTCAAATTTTAAAATTCAACAATTAGTAAGTTATTTAAGAAATTATCCAATTTTATAATTTTATTAATTGCAAAAAAATTACCAGCAGTTATTTCTATTTTTGCCAAAGGATACATTTTCTCTTCTCCATTATTAACTAATTTTCATAATTGTTAATAAAAATAAAAATAATAATAATAATTGTTCCGATGTTAAGAAATCAAATTTAATGAAACACAACAATCAATATAAATTAATTACTCCACACCGTGATTGAAAATTGTGTATAGTGTATTTCTATATGCTCGATAATTGTGATATTTTATGATGTCAGATCGTCTAATTAGATAGGAGACTACATACATAGTAGAAACTGATATCATCTGGTATCCGTAATAATTGCTGTCTTTATGTTTGGCTTCTAATTAATCTGAACACATTATATTCTCTTGTTTTCAACCGTAATTATAATTTTCAAACCAGAAATTGTTCTATTCACGATAACAAGTAATACAACGTCGAGTTTGCAAGTTTAATCGAAGTACCTTAATTAATTACAAGTTTAATTAAATTTCTGCAAGACGTTGCAGATTGTAATTTGAAAATTAGGAGAAATTTATGGGGTCGAAAATTTAGATACTGGGAAGTTTTGGAATTTGGAGATATGGGAATTTGGGAATTTAGGGAATTTAGGGAATTTAGGGAATGGGGAATGCAGAGAATTGGAAAATTAGGGATTGGGAAAATTAGGGAATCGGGAATTTAGGAAATCAGGAAATTAGGTAATCGGGGAATTATGGAATCGGGGAATTAGGTAATCGGGGAATTAGGGAATCGAGGAATTAGGGAATCGGGGAATTAGATAATCGGGGAATTAGGGAATCGGAGAATTAGGAAATCGGGGAATTAGGGAATCGGGGAATTAGGGAATCGGGGAATTAGGGAATCGGGGAAATAGGGAATCCGGAAATTAAGGAATCGGGGAATTAGGGAATCGGAGAATTAGGGAATCGGGGAATTAGGGAATCGGGGAATTAGGGAATCGGGGAATTAGGGAATCGAGGAATTAGGGAATCAGGAAATTAGTGAATCGAGGAATTAGGGAATCGGGGAATTAGAGAATCAGGAAATTAATGAATCGAGGAATTAGGGAATCGTGGAATTAGAGAATCGTGGAATTATGGAATCGGGGAATTAGGGAATCGGGGAATTAGGGAATCAGGAAATTAGTGAATCGAGGAATTAGGGAATCGTGGAATTAGGAAATCGGGAAATTAGGGAAATGGAAATTTGGGAATTTGGGAATTTAAAAATTATTCATCTCGAAATCCAAATCACAAAACTCAGTAATTCCAAACTGAAACCTAAAAACAAAAATAAAAATCCGCAGACATAAAATCAAATAAATTCCTAAAACCTCTGATCAATCTAGAGTTCAAAAATGAGAACTTCTGAAGTGGTACTAACTCTCGCAGACATAAAATCCCGCCGCCATAAACCAACAAAAACGACACAATTCGTGAAAGCAGCACAAGTGTTAATTAACCGTTAAAACATTCGGTCAGGATCGTAAAGTGAAATGAATTTCTCCGGAATATCGAATCAACAAATAAAGACGTTTCTTCCCTTCTGCCGACAGAAGTTCGCGGGAGGGTAAGAAAAAGTAACCTCAAGTGGCTATACATTTCCAGTCGAAAGTTTTTTCCGGGCTTTTTAAAGCGACGCGCGCCGCTACCCTCGAGAAAGACATAATTTACCGCGTCTATACCTGGCCGTTTTAATACGTCAGTGTTCCAGCCTCCTTCTTCCTTCGTTCCACTTTTATTCTCTTTTCCCTTCGTAACTTCTCCCCGCGGCTCGTTCTCCACCGAGAATTCACTGGCAAATTAAAACCACGGAGGATTTATCGCCGACTCCCGGCCTTAACGCGTCCGACACCGTTTAAGATAACCAAGTGCCGAAGACACGTATTAACGAGCTGTTCATTCTTCTAGTTACATCGGGATTTGGGGGTCACGTGATTTCCAATCCTTTTGACGATGAGAAATTACCGGGTTATTATTTAGAACATCGACTCTAGGTTGCCCCACTTTCTTACCGAATGGTATTAATCTATTCGGGATAACAGGGTTTTTTAGTAACAAAGCCTTGGAAATTGGTTTTAAATAGTTTATTAAAGTTGGGGTGAAAATTGCTTTGTTCGATGTTACATTTGGGGTCTTACGGATTTATTACTATATTTATGTAAACATATTTAATAAATATTAATGATGAATATATGTTCTCATGTGTTATATGTTATATGAACATGTCCTCATTTGTTTCATAATGCAGAATTTTGTTCTTTTAATACTACATATGGATTGTGGACTTTTTTTACTATTTTTTAATAACCCTGAATGCATTCGAGTGTATTCATATAAGTATACAATCATATTTTTCCAAATAGGTTATGTTCGTTTCGTGATGTCTCACTGTAAACGCCAGGTGGCGCTGGAGTGCTGTCAGCCATATTAATCATATGAAGTTTTATATCGAATTCTACTAGTATCTTTAGCTATGACAATTATAGTGTCTCTAACATAATTTAGTTACAAATTATGCATCGAAATTATTGTTTTATTAGGATATTGTTCTGATATGCTTTATTAAGTTACTAACTTCAAATGTCTTATTAAAATGTTATCTGAAAATGTTTAATTAAAATACTATTGTAAAATATTTTACTAAAATATTGTCTTTGAATGTTCTATTAAAATGTTGCTTTAAAATATTTTCTTAAAAAATTGTTTTAGAATGTTCTATTAAAATGTTGCTTTAAAATATTTTCTTAAAATATTGTTTTAAAATATTTTCTTATAATATTGTTTTAAAATGTTCTATTAAAATGTTGCTTTAAAACATTTTCTTAAAATATTATTCTTGAATGTTTTATTCAATTTTATTGCTTTAAAATGTCTTCTTAAAATATTGTTCTAAAATATTATATTCAAAAATTGTTTTAAAATATTTTCTTATAATATTGTTTTAAAATGTTCTGTTAAAATGTTACTCTAAAATATTTTCTTAAAATATTGTTCTAAATTATTGTATTTAAAAATTGTTTTAAAACATCTTCTTAAGATATTGTTCAAAATTATTGTATTCAAAAATTGGTTTGAAATATCCTTTTAAAACATTGTTTTAAAATATCTTCTTAAAATATCTTTTTTAAATATTGTTTTAAAGTGTCTCCTTAAAAATGCCTACTTTAAATACCTCCTCAATAAAACGTTCCAAAATAAAAAATGTCCATAACTTTTTGAACAGCCCTATATAAACTCAGTATTCTTTCGTCCATCAACATAGACAGTGAACCCATTCGAAACAAAATAAAAAAAAAGATGTCTCGTTTATATTTGATCCACCCTCGTACATTTACGGTTCATCAGCGTCGTCCCTCAACCCCGTTTCAACCCCTCTTCATGCAGAAACTTTCATTAAAACCGGTGCACCACCCCTTTTGGCCGAACCTGTCCCTCTCGAACTCGAGTTTTCCACAACGTTGTGAAACTGACGAGCTTCCTTTGCCACGAGTCTGATCGATTGGGCGCAAAATTGAAAATTTGCATCGCGTTTTTCTGCCGCATTCGATCGACCTACGAGAAAGAGCTCTTTTCGAAACTCACTAAATGTTCTGAAGATATTTCGAACATCTGTGTTTTAAATGAATGGTCTTCTGGAAGAGTTTTGGTCGAATATTTTTATCACATGTCGAGGGAATTCATTTTTATTGCACTGAAGCTGTCAGTTGTAATAGGTGACAGACTCTCGTTATATGGCCGGTTTCAACCAAACTTTATCAGAGACATACTTTATCAAACTTAACGTCAGAGACACACAGTATATTGCACAGAGAAATTTAGAAATTTAATTTTCATTACACTGAAGCTGTCGGTACTTATAGCTGACAGACTCTCGTTATATGGCCGGTTTCAACCAAACTATATAAGAGACACACTATAACAAATTTAACGTCAGAGATACACATTACATTGCACAGAGAGATTTAGAAATTTAATTGTCATTATACAGAAGCTGTCGGTACTTATAGCTGACAGACTCTTGTTATATGGCCGGTTTCAACCAAACTTTATCAGAGACATACTTCACCAAACTTAACGTCAGAGACACACAGTACATTGCACAGAGAGATTTAGAAATTTTATTTTTATTACACTGAAGCTATCAGTAGTAGTAGCTGACAGACTCTCGTTATATGGCCAGTTTTAACCAAACTTTATCAGAGACATACTTTATCAAACTTAACGTCAGAGACACACAGTACATTTCACAGAGAAATTTAGAAATTTAACTTTTATTATACTGAAGCTGTCGGTACTTACAGCTGACAGACTCTCGTTATATGGCCGGTTTCAACCAAACTATATAAGAGACACACTTTAACAAATTTAACGTCAGAGACACACAATACATTGCACAGAGAGATTTAGAAATTGAATTTTCATTACACTGAAGCTGTCGGTACTTATAGCTGACAGACTCTCGTTATATGGCCAGTTTTAACCAAACTTTATCAGAGACATACTTCACCAAACTTAACGTCAGAGACACACAGTACATCGCACAGAGAAACTTAGAAATATAATTTTTAAAATTTACTAAGCTTTAAATTTGTTGGTTTATAAAATTATAAAATTTTCTGATTTCCAAATTTGTTAAATTTGATGTCCTTTTTATACATTTTCAAATGACTTGATTTATAAATTTTCAAGTGACCTTAAATTTGAAGTCGATCTAATTTGTAAATTTCCAAGAAATCAAATTTCAAAATTTTCTCATAACTCAATTTTTAAATTTTGACATACATTTGCAAAATTTTTAAATAATTTCCAAAATTCTGAACTATCTTATCTAACAGTAAAATCCTTTCTAACCGGCGAATAAAAATTTCTGACACGAACTGTACCATCTCCGAGGTTTTACCAAAGGATTTCATATATTGCTGTAAGTGTTAGATCGGTAGTAAAATTTGTCTGCGCCCGGACATTTGTGCGTCGGATAGCTCGTTAGAGAGTTAATACCGCTCTTCGATACAACTGCAACGCACACGGACCGTGTAATTGAACAGTTTGTCATTCAACGAGTCTAATTTCAGTGCAACAACCGCACTTCTATTATCGTACATCTTTTTCTTGCCTCTGGTTGTGTAACTCGCCGCGCAATTAGCGCCGAATACCCCATGGGGCATTTATTATCGTTGGACCAACGCAAAGGTGTGCTCGTGCATCAATGAAAGACGCAAACAGCCGACGGATCTCGCGGTTGCTTGGATAAAATGCGTCGTGTACGCCCAGGGCTGTCTATACTGTGTCTCTGGCGCCCGGGGCCAGTACTTGATGACTTGGGTGACTCTTGTTATATTGTATATTAGTGGAACTTGTCACGTTCGTAGTAACATATAATAGAAATGGAAAATTATTTCATGTATTATTTGATGAATTGAACATTTTTTTTAAATTTGAGAATTTTTTAGAAATCGTCCATTGTGTATTATAATTTTGTCATTTTCAAAATTTGTGTATTTAAAATCCTTTAACTATAAGTATTTATACTTCAAAAAACTTTTAAATTTGAGAGTTTATTTTTAAAAAGCTCTAAGTAAATATGAAACCTGATTTTGCGAATTTGTAAATTTAAAAATACCTTAATCTAGAAATTTTTTAATATAAAAATTCGTAAACTAAATAAAACTAAAAATCCATAAAATCTATAAAATCCATAAAATCCATAAAATCCATAAAATCCATAAAATCCATAAAATCCATTAAAAATCCATGAAATCCATGAAATCCATGAAATCCATAAAATCCATAAAATCCATAAAAACCATAAAATCCACAAAATCCATAAAATCCATAAAATCCATAAAATCCATAAAATCCACAAAATCCAAAAATCCATAATTATAGTTCACCAAAAATTCCAATTTCCTAAATTTATAAACGTCTCAATTTATAAATTAAAAAATTGTAAATTTGAACGTAAAAGCAATGTAAAGTCAGATCCCCAAAAAGTGCCCCCATTTGCCCAGAGCTAGGTACGTCACTGCATAGGCTTTTCGCAGGACTTCCGTATCGTCGAATCGGATTTACAGCTTTCATAATGGCCACTAAACGCTCGTGCCGTTTCGCAATGTACTCTCGAGTGTGCTACTGGCACATTCTTCTCCAACGGTAATGAGGATCGACCGATTGCGGACCAGAGCTCGTTTTGTTCTCTTCGTTCACTATTAACCTTTTTCTCTCTGCGATCTTTTTTTCTCCCTTTCTGTATTTGCGTCCTGTGACTTTGAGCGATATTGAATGAAAATTGGGATTTCACCGATTCATTTTATGCATGCAATTTTTAGAAAGTTCTATTTTACATTTTACTGTTTTGTCGCATAGGTGTACCTGAGAGGAAAAATTCAAAAAATTATTCTGTCATTTTAGAATTGTAGTTGTAGTTCAGTAATTTGAAGCTTTAGCAAATTTGTAAATTTTCAAGTTTTCAAGTTATATAATTTTCAAATTTTCCAGATAATAACATTTCAAATTTTGTAAATAGTTCACATATGAAAATTTCAAGTTTCTCAATGAACAAACTTCTAAAGTATCAAATAGTCAAAGTTGTCAAAGTTTCCAAAGTTGCAAATATATAAACTCAGAATTTAAAAATTTTGTAAAGGTTTAAAAAGTACCCAACATCAGAACTGAAGTTTGCAAATACCAAAATGTAGAAATCCCCAAATTCCCAATAACAAACAAACCTGTCACCGAAAACCTCAACCCGAGTAAAATGTTTTGGAGGAACCCATAGTTGCAAATATTTTATTACCGTGATGTCACAATTTCAAAGAAGACTCGATAGTAAAAACGAAAATCGTAAAAAACAGTATCTGCGCAATCAAAACAGAGTGTCTGTTGCACCATCGGTTTAAATGCATATGCATTCGTCGATCGGCCCTTTGTTTCCTCCCTTTCAATGCCTTTTTACAGACAAGCTTTTCACGTCTATTCATAGCCCCGTGAAAAGCTAGCGGAGCGTGAAAAACATTGAATCTTGAAATATTAAAAGCAAACACGTTTTCGGTCTGTTTGCCCGGGTTACATAACCAACTTCATCCCTCGTGTGTCAATAAATCCTATCGCGTTTGCACGATGCGATATGGCAAATAAAAGGAAATTGTGCAAAAAGAAACGAATTTATAATTTTTTTGTTAAACAGGAAGTTTAATTTCTTCGACACGACAAACCTGCAAACGATACACTAACGCCATCTGTACAATTCACGTGTCATAAAATGAAGAACATAACTTGTGAACAAACTCAGCACTCAAGGACACAGTGACGTCACATGTACACTGATTCGTGTACATATTTTGTGAATTATGGTACTTATTCACTTGACGAAATATCTTTTCAGAGTTACTGACAGGTCAAATAAATGTAACCTTCATATGTGACCCTTCGTACTCTTCAAATTTTATTTGAAACATTTTTTAGTATCATTTATATTATTCAAGTTACAAATTTTCAAATAAACCACTGTATGTTCAGCCACGAGACGAGATGCACACCTTTACATAGCCTCTCAAGGTCATTCAAAGGTGAAATAAATTTAGGCAACGTTTGTGTTCCTACGTCCCCTATAAATTTTGTCTAAAACATTTTTTCTTGTCGTCCATATTTATCAAGTTATTTATATATTTTCAAACAGACCACACGCACTATAGAACGTGTTCAGCTATGAGACTTGAGATATACACCTTCTCCTAGCCTCTCAAGGTCATTCAAAGGTGAAATAAATTTAGGCAACGTTTGTGTTCCTACGTCCCCTACAAATTTTGTCTGAAACATTTTTTCTTGTCGTCCATATTTTTTGAGTTATTTATATATTTTCAAACAGACCACACGCACTATAGAACGTGTTCAGCTATGAGACTTGAAATGTACACCTTCTCCTAGCCTCTCAAAGACATTCAAAGGTGAAATCAATTTAAGCAACATATGTGTTCCTATGTACCCTACAAATTTTGTCTGAAACATTTTTTCTTGTCATCCATATTTATCAAGTTATTTATATATTTTCAAACAGACCACACGCACTATAGAACGTGTTCAGCTATGAGACTTGAGATATACACCTTCTCCTAGCCTCTCAAGGTCATTCAAAGGTGAAATCAATTTAGGCAACGTTTGTATTCCTATGTACCCTACAAATTTTGTCTGAAACATTTTGTCTTATCGTCCATATTTTTCAAGTTATAAATATATTTTCAAATGAACCTGTGTATTCACACATGTACGATGCGCACCGATTGTTCAGAACAAAGAGTCCTTCTTTTCGACGTTGTCGATGGTACAATGCAATATGATCTGAAAACAGTGACGGGTCAACGGTGTTAATTTGAAAAAGAACAAAAGTTGATGTTGCGTAACAATCGTATGCATGGAGCTCCGCTGCAACTTCCGGCGGAAGCGTTGAGCCGGCAGGAGTAGCAATTATTCGTGGAGGTAGCAGCGAAAACCAGTTAACGCACGGTACATTCGAATTATCGATCTAGCAAGATTTTAATATGAAAGGATGCGTTTCACGGGATGAATGAAGCGTGGAGTTGAGCGTGTACGTAACTCCTATAATACCGTTCGCTTCATTCATATGCTAATGGAAATTAATGCGTTCAGTTCCTAATACACGGTCTTCTATTCATCGTCTGCATCATTGACGTTTCGACGTTTCATGACCGCGTCGACGTTGAAGACTGTACACCTGACAGCTCTTATTAACATAGAAACCCACAAATTAATGTCAGCATAGTAGACATATTGCAACTATTTTGCTATTCTGTATAATACCTCATCATCTTTTCATGTGTACAGATAATCGGGTATTTATCGAGCAGGTGATTGTCTATTTCGATGTTGCGCGATTATGTCGACATTGTGGAGAGATATGACAGGTTATATTAATGTAAAAGCCTGCATTCCGGATATACTGCAACTATTTTACTATTACGCGAATTACCTCGTCATCTTTTGATAAGTACAGAGAGATATTCCTTAATGGGGTATTTATCGGACGGGTGCTTATTACGTCGACGTTGACGACTGCATCTGACAGGTTTTATTAACATGGAAACTTGCAATTTAATACCACCATGGGTGTACTGCAACTATTTTGCTATCCTGTGTAATGTTTCGGCATCTTTTCATGTGTAGAAAGGGATGTTTCTTTAACGGGTGTTTTTCCAGCGGTTATCTATCTAGCGATTACTAATCTGGTGGTTACTCATCTCGCAGTTACTAATCTAGCGGTTATCCATCCACTAATATGGTGGTTACTCATCTAGCGGTCACTAATCTAGCGGTTATTCATCTAGCGATTACTAATCTGGTGGTTGCTCATCTTGCAGTTACTAATCTAGCGGTTATTCATCCACTAATCTGGTGGTCACTCATCTAGCGGTCACTAGTCTAGCGGCTATCCATCTAGCGATTACTAATCTGGTGGTTGCTCATCTTGCAGTTACTAATCTAGCGGTTATCCATCCATTAATCTGGTGGTTACTCATCTAGCGGTCACTAATCTACCGGTTATCCATCTGGCGGTCACTCATCTAGCGGTCATACATCTAGCGGCCACCTATCTAGCGGTCACAGATCTAGCATCCACCCATCTAGCGGTTACTTACCTAGTGCATAATTATCAAGCACTATACTCGTTTACTTTATAATATGCAATTTTCTTAAATTTCCAATGCATTTTTCTTCTAATTGCACAAATTAATATGGTGTGGTATAAATATATTTTGATAGAGTCTACAATATTATACGTGTGGCAAAAACAGTGAAACAAATATTACTATTTAATAGAGAAATAATAACATGAAATGAATTTAGTGCTTAACCAAAAGGTATCAGAGTTGCCAAGAGTAGAAATACATTCGGAAGTGTAAATTTTGAAAAGATTCAAGCTTGCGTGAGAAACGTGTCTGCAAGAAGAGTTATCGAGAGGAAGGTGTTACAGTTGTGTATAATAAACAGTCAGAGGCGTTTTATGAACACATTCGAACCGCGAATATATCAAGGGGGCATAAACAGGATTTACCCATCGCGGCATGACTAGTAACGTATTAATAATAATTGCTGTGGGAGGCCATTCATATTTATCGACGACAATCCCCCCTACCCGCTATAAATTCCGTTTTGGATGCAGCCATAAAACAAGAGGTATCGTAGTCCTCTCGCGGCGTTCTTCGCATAAATCTCAATTTCTCGTCGGTTGCGGCGTCGATCGTAACCGACACAGAGGATTCTATAAGCCGTGAGTCGCTGTTCGCTTCAGTTGTCAATTGCTATTGTTCCAGTACGCTTGTTCCCAGTCCCTTCCGGCGTCTGCTCCAGTTTCGCTTCTTCTTGTATCAAGGAAATTCGATATCGCTCGACGATGCTGCTGCTGCTTCTTCTTCAGCCTTAAGTGCCTCGATCCTCCGCGTCTTGTTTAATGAACAATTTTCAGAATCTCTCTTACCCGACGCTATCGATCTTCGCAACTCTTTCGAGACAGATAGGAACGAGACTCTTGAAACTGAAATTAATTAACGAACATTTTCAGTTTTTAACTCGTTGTTCTCCGATATTTTATATTATACAAGTTTGTTGATTTTAGCCGGGATTTTAGGAGACGGGAATTAAACGGGCGGGTATTTAGGAAATGTGTTGTATGAAATACTTTTTCTTTTCAATTGTTCACTTTATTTTTCTTGGTTCTAGGTTTTAGTTAGTAGACTTCTTGATGGTCTTTTATCTTATTCCCTAGATTTCTCTAGATGTTAGGTTTATTTTAGTCCCTGCTTTTATTACGTTCTTCATAGGTTTTCTGAATTTATGACACTTATGACACTTGTAATAGTAATTTATTGAATTGATATTTTATAGTTGTTGAATATGAGTGTTTAATGTTAAGCTTGAAGTCGGTGAAGCAGTTGCAGAACACTCTCTGAAGCCAGTGTAAGCGAAACCTATACGACGTTGGATCTCTTTACCGTTACTGCACAGTCTGCAGTGCAAACCCACGCATCAACGATCGTTATTGTAAGCTCGTCATAACGTCATTACGAGCAGTGTCGCAGTCGGATTCGCGGACCCTGTGCTATACTGCAGTGACAAACGACGAATGGTCGTGTCACTATGCCGTTCGCACACGTGGATGATTATTTAGAACTCGCCCTCTTCACCAACTACCGTTGTTACTATGTACTTTCAACTTGATATATGTACTTTCTTCATTGCAGGATTTGAAAATTCAGATTTGTAAATTGGATAGTTGGAGAATTTTGTGACAAACTTCGCGAAAGACTTGGTAATCTGGGAACTTAGAGATTGAATTCAAAATTTTGAAAAATTGAAAATGGAGGAATTTAATGATTTGAAAATAGAGAAATTTGACAATTTGACAATTTGACAATTTGACAGATTGATAGATTGATAGATTGATAGATTAATAGATTGACAGAATGACAGATTGACAGATTGACAATTTAATAATTTAACAATTTAACAATTTAATAACTTGAAAATTTAACAATTTGACAATTTGAGAAATTGATAATTTGACAGTTTAACAATTTAACAATTTGATTATTTGACAATTTAACAATTTAACAATTTGACAATTTAACAATTTGACAATTTGATAATATGACAGTTTAACAATTTAACAATTTGACTATTTGACAATTTGACTGTTCGACAATTTGACAATTTGACAATTTGACAAATTGACAATTTAATATCTTGAAAATTTAACAATTTGACTATTTGACAATTTGACAATTCAATAACTTGAAAATTTAACAATTTGACTATTTGACAATTTAACAATTTAATAGCTTGAAAATTTAACAATTTAATAACTTGAAAATTTAACAATTTGACTATTTGACAATTTGACAATTTCAAAATTTGACAATTTAATAACTTGAAAATTTAACAATTTGACTATTTGACTGTTTGACAATTTGACAATTTAATAACTTGAAAATTTAACAATTTCACAATTTCACAATATCGACAATTTATGCCAAATCTAAATATTTGAAAATTTAAGGAGACAATCCTAAAATTTGAGAATCCTCGAAATTACTAATCTTACAATTAAAAAATTCAGAAATCTCAAAATTTGTCTAATTCACATTATCTTATATCAAGAAAATGTTCACAAAGTTTCATGGTGTTCAAAAAAAAGACCACATGCAAAAAGTGAAATACAGTTGTACAGTATTAGATACAGTAGCGAAGTGAAGGCGTGTTCAGTTCCCTTCGGTCATGTTCCGTTCACACCACTGTCATCACCGTATTACAGCTTTCATGAAATAACAGCTTGAGGTTCGTGTAATGCACATGAACTTCAGCAAGCTTTCACTCCCACTCAACGACCCGGGGTAACTTAACGGTAATCGTTTTGAATCTTGAAGCAATGAACCATGTGCGTGAGTTGGTATTCCATTGATAAGTTACGGTCGTTTCATATTTGCAGTATGAAAATTTCAATTTTCTATTTCAATTTTTTGTTGACTATAGAACACACTAGTAAGATTGACCCAAATTAAAAGAATTATCGTCTGACTATTTAAGTCTGATCATCTACGTCTGACAAACCTCACTTCTCGTCTATACATTGTACCACAAATGTTTGACAGTGTATTTTCTGCTCTGTTTCAGGTAAGCTATTCACGCCATTTTAAATCTCAGCGATTCTCAAACTGGTGAGTTATTTAGCACAGTTAATATTATCAATGACAATCCAACTGCTAAAACAGTATTAAGTTATTATTTCAATCTAGCAAGTAATCTTTCAAACCTTATTAAAAATTTCCACACTGTAAACTTCCGTCAAATAATTCAGTAATTAAAAAGTACTCGAATTAAAAGACTTTGTTAACGTGTATAATTGTGTTAGAAGGACGTAACATGCTTGTGTGTATGTAGCTCCGCCCTCTAAGCCCCTGGCGCAGGGAAATACCGAGTACGCGCGTTGAATCGTTAGAAGCAAAAGACCTTCATTCAAGTTTAAAAATTTGTTCAAAATGAATATGAATTATGTTAACTTGTATAATTGTGTTACAACCACGTAAGATGCTTGTACGAAGCTGTACGAAGTTCCGCCCTCTAACCCCCTGGTGCAGGAAAATACCAAACTTGCGCGTCAAATCGTCAGAACTAAAACGCCTTACTCCAAGTTTAAAAATTTGTCCAAACTGATTATAAATTGTGTTACAAGCCGTAAGGTGCTTGTGTGCACATAGCTCCACCCTCTAACCCCCGCGCCGCAGGGAAATACCGAGTACGCCCATCGAATCGTCAGATCTTTCGAGTATCTCGATCTGACGAAACTCGCAGCAGCGTCTATCGATTCGCCGACACGGTTAATGGATTTCGCTGCATAACACGAAATTCCACGGAACGCGGCCGCCTGGATTAATACGGCTATTACGGAACGACAGATATTCCGCGTGTGTCTGGCATTTCGTAACTGTTAATGCAACTTGATCGAGCGATCGACCGCGAGCGCGGTTGCTCCTAAAACTTCGCCACAACAGCGCGGCGATTTATCAAATAACCCTGCGCTTTGTGGAGCTGCTCCGGCGGCGACGGGCCGCCATTAATTCTTGAACGGTGCCGGATTTAGGTTGAAGAGGAAGCAAGAAGTTCGCGTTGATACGTGTTAACCTTCGATTTACACGGTGGACTGGTTCCATTCAGAATGAATAGCCGGTGACACAGTCAGAGCGTGAATGGGCTGATCGATCGGCCTGTGAAGTATAACCTGAATGCTTGAAAAAGAGCTTGTCTTCTTTCGACAACTCGACTCTGGGATGACCCTGACACACATATGCTAATAATGTAGGGTGTTTAAAAAATATATGGCATATTGCTGGAGATTTGGGAATTGACGTTGCATCGAAATATAATTTGGTCTGGAAGTTCAAGGTTGGATGTTATTGGCAGGTTATTGGGGTGAAGGTGGGTTGGAGCTGTTGTGATATTGGGATTTAGGATTGGGGGCACTTGGGATTTTGGGAGTTAGGATTGTGGGATTATGAGATTTGGAGTTAAGGAGTTTGACATTGTGGGATTAGTAATTATAGGATGTGGAGTTTTTGAATTTGAGGGATTTGAGGGATTTGGGATTGTGGGATATTGGGATTGTGAGATATTGGGATTGTGGGATATTGGGATTGTGGGATATTGGGATTGTGGGATATTGGGATTGTGGGATATTGGGATTGTGGGATATTGGGATTGTGGGATATTGGGATGGTGGGATATTGGGATTGTGGGATATTGGGATGGTGGGATAGTACGATTGTGAGATATTGGGCTTGTGGGATAGTACGATTGTGAGATATTGGGATTGTGGGATATTGGGATTGTGGGATATTGGGATTGTGGGATATTGGGATTGTGGGATATTGGGATTGTGGGATATTGGGATTGTGGGATATTGGGATTGTGGGATATTGGGATTGTGGGATATTGGGATTGTGGGATATTGGGATTGTGGGATATTGGGATTGTGGGATATTGGGATTGTGGGATATTGGGATTGTGGGATATTGGGATTGTGGGATATTGTATTGGGGGGATGGTTGGATATTGGGATGGTTGGATATTGGGATGGTTGGATATTGGGATGGTTGGATATTGGGATGGTTGGATATTGGGATGGTTGGATATTGGGATGGTTGGATATTGGGATGGTTGGATATTGGGATGGTTGGATATTGGGATGGTTGGATATTGGGATGGTTGGATATTGGGATGGTTGGATATTGGGATGGTTGGATATTGGGATGGTGGGATATTGGGATTGTGGGATATTGGGATGGTGGGATATTGGGATGGTGGGATGGTGGGATATTGGGATGGTTGGATATTGGGATGGTTGGATATTGGGATTGTGGGATATTGGGATATTGGGATCGTGGGATATTGGGATCGTGGGATATTGGGATTGTTGGATTTGAGATTGTGGGATTCTCAGAATTTATAGCTGAGGGTATTCGAAAATACAGGAACTCCCGAATGTGATTTGATATAAAAATATAGCAACATGACAAATTTGCTAATGTTCAATTTGAAAATACAAAATTGTCACAGACGATAATCTTCAAACATGAAATTTGTAAATGTTAATATTACAAAATATAAGAAATCAAAAATATAAAAACTCAAGTCTGAAAATGTATAATCCCTACTAAATACTTGCAGGACCCAGTACTATTACCTATTTAAACCACCGCCACAAATACTATTTCTCCACTGCCTACAGCAACCTTACCATGTCCACATATGGGTCATCCCTCCGAGTACTAATCTGCACACATTGTATTCGGTTATGTTATGCAGCATCCGCGATGTGTATAATTTCACGTAACTCGGTATATACTTTCTAGCGAAAATCCCCTTCATAATTCAATTAATGCAAATTACGGAAACAGTAGCTGAAGAGGCAGGTAGTTACAGCCGTTTCCTAAGGCTATACGGTACCGTTCGTACGCGTAAATCTACACACCGAGACCCGAACTCTCCAATTTATGATTTGTTACGCCCACGCGATCGTACTGCGAGTCGGCGGCCATTTTCGTACTCGCTGTACCACGTCGTTCTCAGGCCATGTTTCAGTAGCCGGTAAAACGTGTCGAATCGTGCGAATGGGTGCGGGATAATTCGGTATAATAACTGACATAATTGTGAACATGCAGCATTAACACCTACAGCTGTCGATACGTTGCTCGTTTCATGCTGCCCTAAGGCTCTGCACACGTGACGTGTACCTTTGTAAATACGGAACGGTACTTGTAGTCGAGCGATCATCGGTTAATGAAATTTTGATTAGTTTGTTCGAGAAGTTATGTTAGGTAGTTGAAATAGTTTAATTAAACTATTAGAAATGTAAGTTTAATTAAGGTTTAATAAGTTTAATTAGGTGTTAGAAGTAGTGTAATACGAGGTGTTTGCAAATATTATGGGATGTGGAATGTGGGGAACTGGGGATGAAGATGTGGATGATTTAGGAGTTGTAGATGTGAGGATTTAGGAGATATTTTATGGTCTGAGGTTTCAACGTCTTTGGTCTACAAAGATTCAACATTCATGGAACCAAGGATCCATGAACAAATAATCCCAATATCCCACAATCCCAATATCTTACAATCCTGCTATCCCACAATCCCAATATCCCACTATCCCAATATCCCATAATCCCAATGTGCCATAATCCCACAATCCCAATATCCCACAATTCCAATATCCCACGATCCCAATATCCCACGATCCCAATATCCCACGATCCCAATATCCCACGATCCCAATATCCCACGATCCCAATATCCCACGATCCCAATATCCCACGATCCCAATATCCCACGATCCCAATATCCCACGATCCCAATATCCCACGATCCCAATATCCCACGATCCCAATATCCCACGATCCCAATATCCCACGATCCCAATATCCCACGATCCCAATATCCCACGATCCCAATATCCCACGATCCCAATATCCCACGATCCCAATATCCCACGATCCCAATATCCCACGATCCCAATATCCCACGATCCCAATATCCCACGATCCCAATATCCCACGATCCCAATATCCCACGATCCCAATATCCCACGATCCCAATATCCCACGATCCCAATATCCCACGATCCCAATATCCCACGATCCCAATATCCCACGATCCCAATATCCCACGATCCCAATATCCCACGATCCCAATATCCCACGATCCCAATATCCCACGATCCCAATATCCCACGATCCCAATATCCCACGATCCCAATATCCCACGATCCCAATATCCCACGATCCCAATATCCCACGATCCCAATATCCCACGATCCCAATATCCCACGATCCCAATATCCCACGATCCCAATATCCCACGATCCCAATATCCCACGATCCCAATATCCCACGATCCCAATATCCCACGATCCCAATATCCCACGATCCCAATATCCCACGATCCCAATATCCCACGATCCCAATATCCCACGATCCCAATATCCCACGATCCCAATATCCCACGATCCCAATATCCCACGATCCCAATATCCCACGATCCCAATATCCCACGATCCCAATATCCCACGATCCCAATATCCCACGATCCCAATATCCCACGATCCCAATATCCCACGATCCCAATATCCCACGATCCCAATATCCCACGATCCCAATATCCCACGATCCCAATATCCCACGATCCCAATATCCCACGATCCCAATATCCCACGATCCCAATATCCCACGATCCCAATATCCCACGATCCCAATATCCCACGATCCCAATATCCCACGATCCCAATATCCCACGATCCCAATATCCCACGATCCCAATATCCCACAATCCCAATATCCCACCATCCCAATATCCCACACTCCCATTATCTCACAATTCTACTATCCCACAATCCCAATATCCCACAATCTCAATATCTCACAATCCCAATATCCCACAATCCCAATATCCCACAATTCCAAATCCCAAAATCTTGTAATTCCATAATCCCTAAATCCCAAAATTTTGTAATCCCACTATCCCTAAATCCCAAAATCTTGTAATTCCACTATCCCTAAATTCCAAAATCTTGTAATCCCACTATCCCTAAATCCCAAAATCTTGTAATCCCACTATCCCATAATCCCACAATCCCAGATAACATCATCCCACAAACTTAAATATTTGTTCTCTAAATCATCTATAAATGTACCTGCATCGTTCTCAATTATAATACCATTGCCAGAAATCTACCTAACACAAACCATGAATTTAAAATTCAAATTTAAATATACTTTTCCAAAAGATAACTCTAAAAAGCATTTTTTTAACTGTCTGAATTAATACGTTTTCTCGTTATTTCATGTGTGCGCTCTTTTCTTGGTTGTCAATTGCAGCCAAAAAATTCTGCAACAAAGTCATGTAACGTATCACAGGGAGGTCTTATTAAGAGGCTCTGAATATTAATGTAACATTTTCACCGAATTAAGAATGTAAACTCACGAATTAATGTAAATTAGGATTTTTAATCTTTGGCGAGCGGATTACGAGCCTTGCGAATAATCCACGGAATTTCCGTTTTAATTTCCGTTTGTTTAACATGTGACCTAATTCAATCCCAACTTTTTCTGCTGAAATTGTAAATTGTTATTTTGCTTAAAGTATTTGATCAAATATACTGATAAAAGTTAGTTGTTTACAGTAAAAATTTAATTTTTATTGTAATTGTTTTTTTAGTGTATGATATTGAAAAATTATAATTTATAGTGGTAAGATTTTAAAGCAAGTTAATGATTGCAGGTAAAATTCAGTTTATTAAGGCTTTAAATAAGTGAAAAATTAAACTTGCAATTTAAGTTGTGAATACTTCAAAATAAGTGAAGGATTGTAATAAATACATGCAATATTAACACCTTGAAATAAGTGAAAAATTATGGTTACAATTTATGATATTATAACTTTGATATAAGTGAAAAATCAAAGTTACAATTTGCAATATTAAAAATGTGAAATAAGTGAAAGATTGAAATTGCAATGTGCAGTGTTAAAATTTTAAATAAGTGAAATAAGTGAATGACTGAAAAATACTATTTGCAATAGTAACTCCTGAAAATAAATGAAAAATCAAAGTTACAATTTGCAATATTAAAAATGTGAAATAAGTGAAAGATTGAAATTGCAATGTGCAGTGTTAAAATTTTAAATAAGTGAAATAAGTGAATGGCTGAAACAACTATTTGCAATAGTAACTCCTGAAAATAAATAAAAAATCAAAGTTACAATTTGCAATATTAAAAATTTGAAATTAGTGGAAAATTGAAATTGAAATTTGCAATATAAAAAATTTAAAATAAGTGAAATTGCAATATGCAATATTCAAACTTTAAATAAGTGAAATAAGTGAATGATTGTAACAATTATTTGCAATACTAACTCCTGAAAATAAATGAAAAATCAAAGTTACAATTTGCAATATAAAAAATTTGAAATTAGTGAAATTGCAATGTGCAATATTCAAACTTTAAATAAGTGAAATAAGTGAATGATTGAAACAACTATTTGCAATACTAACTCCTGAAAATAAATGAAAAATCGAAGTTACAATTTGCAATATTAAAAATTTGAAATAAATGGGAGATTGAAATTGAAATTTGCAATATTAAAAATTTGAAATAAGTGAATGATTGCAATTACAATGGACAATATTGAATCTTTAAAATAAATGTAAAATGGAAATAACAATTTTCAATAATAAAATGTCGCAAATAAATACCCAGAATTCCAAAATGAATATTGAATTGTTTAATTCTGAGAAACCGACATGTATATTTGGAAATGGGGAATAAAAATGAAATTTACCATTGTGAACATTCCCCACTTGAAAATCCATTGTCGTTAAAACTCGCATGTTCACCGATGTGAAATAAAGTCCAATTAACAGATCAAACATGCGCGGTTTAAAGTATTTTTCGATCACGAGTGTATACGGAATTTCCGGACAATATTTTCAATGAAACAAATTATATTTGTTTCGGAAAAATTAAATTAACTGAGATAAAGTGATTTCGAGCGAAACGCAAAATAACGATGAGTCGAAAATAAAACACGGTTTAACCTATCAATCAACGGGACTGCGTATTTAAATGAAATACGTATATATGAATCCATTAAACAAAAACAATAAAACAATAGAAATTGTTGGGATCGGATGGACAGTTTATTTTATCGAATAAACAGAACTGAATTGAGATCAAACGAAACACGTGTGAAATGTAGCGGTTTGCTATTATTATTTGAAATGAAATATTACTTAAAATCATCCGAGTAAAGGTAAATGAAGGTTAGGTAGGGTTAGGTTAAATTTAGTTAAACTAGACAAGGTTAGGTTATGTTTGTCAATTAGGTTAGGTATTAATATTAAATTATGTTAGGTTTGGTTTTGTCAAGATTGGTTTGGTTAGGTTTTTCAAAAATATGAGTTGGATTTCTCAATTTTTCAATTTTTCAACTTTTCAATTGTCCAATTTTCCAAACTTTTAATTTTGGAATTTTCTAGTTCTCAATTTTTCAATTTTACAATTTTCCAAATTTTTAATTTTGGAATTTTCCAGTTTTCAATTTTTCTGTTTTACTATTCTTTTATTTCTCTACTATTTAATTTCTTAATTACTCAATTGTACCACTTTTAAATTTTTCAATTACACAATTGTACCATTTTTCAATTATTCAATTGTACCATTTTTCAATTTATTACTTACCTGATTTTTCAATTTCACAGTTTTCCAAATTTTTAATTTTGGAATTTTCCAGTTTTCAATTTTTCTGTTTTACTATTCTTTTATTTCTCTACTATTTAATTTCTTAATTACTCAATTGTACCACTTTTCAATTTTTCAATTACACAATTGTACCATTTTTCAATTTATTTACCTGATTTTTCAATTCAATTTTACAATTTTCAATTATTCAGTCACTTAATTTTTCCATTATTCAATTTAAAATTTTTCAATTTCTATACATGCAATTGCAAGTTTTTAATGACTTGAATTGACAAGTATGCAAATTTACAGATTTTTCAATCTTTCCAAAATTGAAAATTATTTTACTTCATGAAAAAAGTCACCAGAATAAACAGTCCCTAAAGTCCGTCCACTTTTATATATTTATTAACAACACAATAGTTGTATAAATATACAATTTTATAAATATAAATATTTATTTCTATAATTGTATAAAATTATAAATATTTAATTTTATGTATAATCGACATTTTTGCATTTTCCCATGTTTTTGAGTTTATATAAATATTCTATTTGTATCGTAAATATATTGTTTAAAATATTTGTTAGTCGTTGTCAACAGTCACACAAATAGTAAACCTCCTATAAACACGAGTAAATAATGTGAAACAATAAATACAAAGCCTTCATTCGAGCATACAAACAATTTGCAGTCGATGCTTCGTATCAGACAGTGAACTTAACTCCGCAACTATTATTCAAAAGTCAGTTGAACCCAGCAAACCGCACTACAGCCGCACAAACTTTCCATCTTGTCACAGGAAACGCTTAACACGTTGAAACAAAACGGCACGGTGTGAATTTACACTATGAAACCATTGGCGTAACTAAGCTATGAATCAAACAAGACGTTTTCCATGATTTGTGTTGATACTTGAGAAATTTTCAGTGTTACACATTCGAGCTTTTAAGCTCTCACATCTTCAAGCTTTTAAGCTTTCAAGATTTCATGTATTGATACTTCTAAGTTGTCTGTGTGTTGGGCTGTCAAGTTTTTGAGCTTTTGAGCTTTTAAGTTTTTTAGTTTTTGAGCTTTTAAGTTTTTCAGCTTTTGAGCTTTTAAGTTTTTTAGCTTTTGAGCTTTCAAGTTTTCTATTTTAAGCTTTCGAGCTCTCAAAAATTTTTAAGCCATTTTTTAGTTTCTAAGTCTTCAAGATTTTATGCCTTTAAGTTTTCTATGTGTTGAGCTTTCAAGTTTTCTTGCTTTCAAGCTTTTAAACTTTCCATCTTTTGAGGTTTCAAGTTACCTGTCTTTCAAGCTTTTAAGTTCTGAAATATTCAAGTTTTCAAGCTTTCAAGATTCCATATTTTTATGCTTATAAGTTTTCTGTGTGTTGAGCTTTCAAGTTTTTCTCTTTTGAGCTTTTAAGTTTTTCAGCTTTTGAGCTTTCAAGTTTTCTATTTTAAGCTTTCGAGCTCTCAAAATTTTGTAAGCCATATTTTGTTTAAGCTTCTAAGCCTTCAAGATTTCATGCTTTTAAGTTTTCTATGTATTGAGCTTTTTAGTTATCTTGCTTTCAAGCTTTTAAACTTTTTATCTTTTGAGCTTTCAAATTACCTATCTTTCAAGCTTTTAAGTTCTGAAATTTTCAAGTTTTCAAGCTTTCGAGATTTCATGCTTTTCTACTTCTAAGTTTTCTACGTGTTGAGCTTTCAAATTCCCTTGCTTTCAAGCTCTGTAGCTTTCAAGTTTCCTATCTTTTAAGCCCTCAAGTTTTCAAATCCTCAAATCTTCAAGGTTTCAAGTTATCAGATCATCATTTTTTAAATCTTTTGAGTTCTTAAGTTCATAAGTTTCTATATTCTGATGCTTTTAAACTTTCAAGTTTGCAAGTTCTCAAGTTTTACAATTTTCGTATTTAAATTGTTAAGCTCGTATATTTTTGTACTTTTAAGTTTTAAAGCTTTCAGTCCTTGAAGCTTTCAAATTTTCACGGACCCAAACTTTTTATACTTTCAAGTTTTCAAGTCTTCAAATTTTAATCTTTCATGCTTTTAAATTTTCAAGTGTCCAAGTTGCAAAGCTTTTAAGTTCTTAAGTTTTCAGGATGTTAGCATTGATAGATTTCTTAAAGTTCTTAAAATTTTAACTTTTCAAGCTTTAAAACTTTCAAGTCTTTAAGCTTTCAAGTAATAAAGTCAGAACATTGTTAAATTATTAAGCTATTAAGTTGTACTTGCAAAGTTAAAAGTTTTGTAGTTGTCAAAATACAACTTACATGTTTGCAAGTTTTCAATTTCAATAAATTCTTTTTCTGTGCTTTGCAGCTTTCAAGTTACCAAATTTTCAAGCTTAAAAGTTCTTGGTCTACTTCTTGATCTTTTGAGCTTTTACATTTTAAAGCTTCCGGTGTTTTCATATTTTGAACCTTGAGCTTTAGTTCTTTTACATCATCGAACCTTTTCGAATAGTTGAACTTCCCAGGTTTCGTGCTTGCAAGCTTATCCACCTTTGAGCTTGCTAGCTTAATCACCTTTGAGCTTACAAGCTTGATAAGATCAGAGCTTGCAAGCTTAATCACGTTTCACTTTGCAAGCTTGATCACCTTCAGTCTTGCAAGCTTTCATGCTACAATATTTCCCTTTTTTTTTAATTTATAAACTTGCTACTTTGCTAAATTTCTCAGCTTTTGATTTTCTCATTTTTCAAATTGTATAAATTTTCAAAAATTACTTTATTTCTCCACTTGCAGTTTTCTAAAATTAAAAATGTCTAAATGTGAAAAGTCCCAAATTTTTAATTAAAAATTTCAAAATTTGATAACTGAAAAGATAAAAAATTCAGAAATTCAAAAATTTCAAACTATTCAAAATTTTTACAGTTCGTAAGTTTGTAAACTTGTAAGTTTGTAACTATTTCAATTCACAAATATAAAAATTTGCAGATTTTTCAATTTCCTCTCCAAAATGGAAAACCGTTTTATTTTGTGAAAAAAGTCACCTTAAATATTTATTTCAGATCAAATTTCCAACAGTCACTCTATTTATTGGTCTGTGAAAAAACACTGTTATAAAATGTTAGTGGAGCTTAGTCACCCTTAAAAAAAAATGTTGCTTACGCCACTGGGCGGAGCTCAGGGCGACGGAAAGTCTCGTGGTTGTACTAACACGGTACTTACGATAAGTCGTGTTAGGAACGACGTTCAGATACGCGAAAAAGCTTTTTAATAACGATATCTGCGTCATAAGTTACGATATAACATGATGCGTCATAGCACACACGAAAGTGTAAGAAACGCAACGGCAGTAATCTGCTGCACGAGAGGGTCCCGATTTTGTAAAGACATGCCAAGATTTATGCCACGGAAATGGATAACCAGAGCTGCGATAAATCTGCGTCGCGAAGTTGAAACAACTATGCATTTTGTTGCTTTATGTGGGCGATAGTAATCTTTACGTGTGACGTACAGGCTGTTTCAAAAACTGCGTTGGATAATTGAAAACTTAGCTACACTTAAAGATCGAAGATTCATTACTTTCATTTTTGAGGTGTTAGGTCTTAGAATCCATATTTTAGAAGAGGATTGGACAGTACAAACAACTAAAAACAGGTGCGTAACTAGTATGGGTTCCATTATTTTAAACATTCCTACATGGTGACGCACGGAAATCGACGTCTGCCGCTCGTCACATCAATGATTTTAGTTAATTGTTGTGTCTTAGAATGCATATTATAGAAGAGGATTAGACCTCCAAGTTTCGAGCGATACAATGGTTTATCGGTTTTCCTTCATTTGCTTCAGATCAATTTACCCGTAGGAGCAATAAGACCCAAGTCATTACATTCTAGCGAGTATTGTTAGTCACATCTGAACCCTTAGCAGTAGTCTTCCGTTTGCAGTTTTCTGTTCTTATTGATTGGTTTTATTACTTGCTTAGGTCACTTCGGGGAAAAGTCATACATCTCATTTCCATCTCCACCCGAATTTCAGCTAAACCAATAGAAAAGAAACTGTTGTTCCTCAGCAACGTCTCAAAAATTGTACACTCCGAGCCTTTGTAAAACGTAAAAATTCTTCGAGGACTCTCGAACAGTCATCACATAGCAAAATAAACTAGTCCGAAGTCAAATTCATTTCTTAGTCCACTTATATTCACTTGTTAATCCTAATGATTCCGGGTCGTTTAATTTTCACTCACTATTGCTGACACTGCGACGCACGTGAGCGATCAATTCATACCATTGCTGCGCCATTCGCATCATCGATTCCTTCTAATGCCCCATAGAAATCGCTGTGAAATTATTGCTAGAAATGGAAAGTTTTGCATGATTTTATGGTAGTCGAACATGTAGTTCACATCGTATCAATTTGGACCCCGGAGATCGATGATACTGTAAGGTACGAGGCAGTCTCGCTATATGGCACTGATTTGGTGACGAGTGCAAAAATTGGGGAAAGTGGTTACAACAGTGTTCTTGTTATTTAAAAATAAATTTCCAGCTGTGTAACACATTTTGGACTGGTTGAAGTGATCTTATCAGGTTCGTGCCCGACGAGGTAATATTACATATTCGTATAATTTTCAAGATTTCACTTCGGACATTAACATAATATTAATATGTATATTTTCTGTAATATTGATACAATAATATTAGTATGCGTATTTGCTGCAAGATTCACGACATGATATTAATGCATATATTTGGTTCCAAATAAAGAACATAATATTAGTACATACATTTGGTGTGAAATGAACAGTATGATATTAGTACATATATTTATTATAAAATGAACGACCTAATGTTAGTAGATAAATTTGCTGCAAAAGTTACAACATAATATTAGCACATATATTTATTATAAAATAAACGAGATAATATTAGCACATATATTTATTATAAAATGAACGAGATAATATTTGTATATACATTTATTACAAAATTAGCAGCATAATATTAATATACATATTTTCTTCAGTTCACTCTTTCTCACAAAGTTTCATGAATTTGAATTTGTCCAAATAGTAAAGTTCCCCCAGTTCACTCCATCAACCATAACAAGTAAATTCGCGCAAAATCACCTGCATTTCTCGGATAGTATCAAGAGACGTCTTTTTGGAAGTTGTTCAACCTTATCTACATTGTTAATGGTTTCTCACGAACCAGCAGCGTACTCTGTCTCATAAGCGTAACAACGCGTCTAGGTTAAAAACCTCTCGTAACGATTCGTAGCAGCGAACCATTCTCTACAAGGTTATCATTGCCGCATCCAGTGAACTGCAACAAAGCGTTATTTCCACACAAATCAAGCTGTCCACATCAGCTGTTGCGTTAAAGAAGCGTCCGGACAGGAGACATCCATAAACCGCCTGGTACTATCATTTTCCACTCATTTCGCTGGGAGTTATGTTAACATTACTTCGCAATCTTGCATCTATATAGCCTGAACATGCCGGAGATCGCTGATACCACCTGTATTCGTTCTATTCTATCAACCGACCTTGATCTCTGCTCGGAACAGCGTCGCGGTCTACCGTCGGTCTAGATTCTGCGCTCTGCACTGTTTCTAATGAAGTCCATAACCTCTCGGACAATGAATCACGTGTTTGCTATCGATTTATTAGTTGTTACGCCGATAGCGTGCAGGGTTAGCTGCAAAAAGTTTCGCTTCGAGGTTTGCGAAAGGTTTCTTGTATTATGTGGAGTTTTGCTTCTTTGTTAATAGATGAAATAATTCAAATGATTATGTAATTTCCTGAAATGATTCAGGAAAAGATTTAGTAAAGTTTGGGGAGTTTCCATAAAATATTTCTGATGTATCACACATTGTAAAATAACTCTTTGTACACAAAGGCACTTTTGCTGTTAAGCAACTACCAAGCTATTTTAGGTGGTAACATCCAAAATAATAAGTTTATGTTAAAAATGTATATGACCTTTTTTATAGAGGTCTTGAGGGACTTCATTTTTTGTTTAAAACTTTTTTCTCTAAAATTAATATTTTCGGATATATTTAATAGGAACTGTAAAAAGCTTTGGAAGGGGTTGACAGCAAAGGAAGCTTTGTTAGCAAAAATCCTTTTAGGGGTTTTCTTCTCTAAACAAGGGTGAGCTGTGGTTATAATTTCAACGCGATCGGAGGTTTGTACTTCTCGGAATCCATTAGAGACTTAACGTAGCCATTTTCTTCGGTGTTAAAACTCTCAGGTTATCGTTCCATTTTAGGATACGTTTATGTTATCAAACCATTTGCTTTGAAGGGACTTAAAATGATCATTGTTTTCTCAGAAGCAGCCATTTTGTATTGAAAATATTAATGAATCACCAACGCCGCCATTTTGTAACACAAACATTAACAAACTCTTTACGCAGCCATTTTCTTCAAAAAGTTATAAACTGACATACCATAAGTGCCATTTTGTGTTCACACATCTGACTTCCGTTTACGAAAATGCATATTTAATATATCGCCAACTTAATGTATACAGAAATTGAAATGGAATCGAAGTGTATAGGTTAGTTAACATTTCTGGTACGATTGCGTGGATGTTAGGTTAAAGTACAAACAAGAATTTTTATTTCGTGCACTTCGTCTGTTATCAAGTATCGCCACAATGGATTTCCGTGTTTATTCCCACCCTCCGTGTCTGTTACACGTGTTACACTGTCCTTCTTTCCAGCTTTCTGTCTTCTCACGACCCGTTCTCTTTCCACTGTCTTCTGTTTGCTCGCTCTCGTTGCCCTCGTTCTCTTCCGCCTACTCGTCTCGTGTTACTTCGACGCGTGAGAAACTTGAGAATTTCGTGTCGGAATATGTTGAGAAGGTAGAGAAAGCAAAAGCGGATTTTTGAATTTCTGTCACTTCATTTATTAATCAGTTAAACAAATGGATGTAGACTCAACGTGATATTATTTAAAATTTTTAAGGTTTCGATTATGTACAATTTTATGTGGTCCCAAAATCCTAAAATACCAAGGTTTTAAAAGTTCCAAAATACCAAGGTTTTAAAAACCCCAAAATACCATGGTTTTAAAAGTCCCAAAATTTTTTAAATTCCAAAAGTTGCAAAAATGTTCTAAATTGCAAAAATTTCAAAATTAGAAAAATGAAAAATTATAAAGTCCCAAAATTGTGAAATCTCAAAATTCTCCAAATCCCCAAAATTTAAAAAATTGTAAAATTTCAAAGTCTCAAAATTCTCCAAAGTCCCAAAACAAAAAAAATTGTAAAATTTCCAAAGGTCCCAAAAATCAAGTACTGACAATTTGAACAGAAAATTTAGACATCATTGAACCTCGCTAATTAGAAATTGATATTCCTATATAGGGACGATTATAACCCGCGTTACTTTCGTTTTCTGTAACTTTAATCTCTGTGTAATAAGATCTTAGTCACTGCAAGAGAAAGAAAAGAAAGGTAGCATAATACTTCGAAAGCTGCTCTCCACTGATCTGAAGTAGGTACAAGTAAGGTATTAGTGACACATCATGTTTCACCGAAGTGCATTTAATCTCTCTTATCGAGTGGACAAATTAAATCGTCTTACTACAATCTTTCAGCTATGATTTTTACATGTTTCCTATAACATGGATATTGGATTCATATTAAGTATCTTAAATTTCATTTAGTTTGCATAATAGTAAACTGTGTCGGAAGCTAAAGTAATTTACTGAAGGCTAATATTGCCTTTAATATCTAAAATTTGAATGACCTTGAATATTGAACGTATGCGCAGTCGATAACGGAAGGTGATAATCATGCGCAGTGAAGTTTACATAAATAAATATACTTTATTAAGGTGTTATAACTTCACTGCGCAGAATTATTTTGCATGGTTGAGGACTGCGCATATGGTTATATGGCCGTTTCATAAATATTTAAAATGCATTGCATATTGAAGCATCGACTTATCATCATATGAGGAATGTATTAAATCAAACCACCTTATTCTAACATATGAGCCATTTTACCAAATTATTGAGATACCAAATTTATTTACAACAATTACTTTTTTTTCTAATTTCTGTAAAATTAGTTTTTGTATACGTATTTATATTTCTGAGACTGTTTTACTAAAATATTATTTCCTTTTAAAAATAGGAAAGTTACATTTTTGCTTGGTATCGTAGTGTGATCTCTATATGGCCGTTCCTTATATGACCATCCACTCATGGTTCTTCCTATAATGTTTCTATCATCATGATTGTTACTGCTCGCAGAACCACTTTAATGAAAATACAATGTCTTTACGCGAGTAAACGAACCTCGCGATATATGACCGTTCCTTATAGGACCGTCCACTCATGGTTCTTTCTATAATGTTTCTATCATCATATCTGTTACTGCTCGCCACTTTAATGAAAATACGATATCTTCACGCGAGTAAACGAACCTCGCGATATATGGCCATTTTCGCGATAGTACGCGTTAACGTACAAAGTGGCAACACAAGAAGATAAGACAGGGAAATGTTAAAGGGGAGGCTAGAAAGCTGTATAACGAGGGAAAAAAGCAGGTGGTGAGTGGAACGCGAAGGGAACAAGTGGAAGAAGCTAACTGCATCGTCTGTATCCGAGGCGTTGATGGGTGTCTGGCGGGTCACTTCACTGCTGTAGACCGAGGAAACACGAAGTGGACTTTGCTATACTCCATCCTTCGGATATTCTAGGCACTCGGTGCTGTTGCAACCTCGAGTGCACCACTCATGACGCCACGGTGCTCCCTTGAGCACGTACGGCTAACTAGAAAAATCCTCGGCTAAAGCGTTCTCTTGTGCATGATGAAAACTGTGTCGTTAGCAGTTAACCTCCCCCTCTTCATCGATCTGCCTCTTTTCCATTCAACAGTGCTTTTTCTTTTACGTCTTACCATCCCTTCTTTGGGGAATATCAAGATCTTTGATAAGTTCCGTTTTTTGGAGGCTTTGTGGAGGCTACTTGTGGATGCATCGAACCTTTTGTGATTGTTAGGGTACTGTCAGGTAGAGTACACTCTTGTACCCATATTTCTATCTCTAGATTTGGGGGTCCTTAAAATTCCAGATGCAAATTTCCCCAAATTTTAATATCTCCACATATCTTCCACACATGTTCCCACATTTGTATGACCCCATGTCCCTATGTTCCTATACACCTATCATATCCCTATCTTCTCATATATTTATATTCCTATATCCCTATTTCTCCACTTTCCTATAAATCTGCATTCTTATATCTCTACATCGCCCTCCCCGCCCCAAAGCCCCGAAGGCGGTGAATTACCGAGCAACTAGTGCAGAACTGCTAATAACCGACGCCTAAATTAACCTTATTCGTCTCCTTTCTTCAGAAATCCATCCAAGTTTTCTACGAATCCGAGTGTCATTTTGTCCCTCAACAAAATCCGCCAACAATCGGTATAATTTCACGCTTATTAACGAAGCACACTGCTCCAGAAGTAGAAGTTATCGGTGGGAATTACGGGACACAGTTTGCGGTACACGAATCCTCACCGTTGTCACCGTGACTAGACCCCTGTTCTACTAACGTCGAACTCTGAAGATTGTAATCTCCTTTCTCTCCCTCGATTGTTCTTGTCCCTGTTCCTCCGGTTCGCCGTTCTCTGACCGAAAACTTTGCGGATCAGATTGATGTCGTTCCACCGTGGCCGACACTGGCCTGAATTTTAATGGCCCCGAGCGTATAATTGATTCGTAGGAAACACCGGATTGGATCTCGTTTGTTTGTTTGCTCGGATTAATCACTATCAATTGCCAGAATTACCGGTTACGAAGAACTTTACGTCTTCGATTAAACATGGCGTGGTTTATATGACTTGTGAGTGACAGCCATTTGAATTATTGCAAACTTCACTTGCAATTCCTCAACAAAATGTTGAGAGAAAGATCAGTGTTGTGGCAACGTAAGAGAAACAAGAAACAGACTGTAAATTTTTGGATTTAAGGAGCTGTGTGAAGAGTACTTTTTTTGACGTATTTGTTTATAAAAGTTTCGTACTTGAAATGAGGTATATTACCCGCTTTTAATGTTTGAAAGGGAGAAAAAAAGGTTATAGAGAAAGTTTGTAACAACGTTTTTACGAAAAGACTGAAAATATACAATTCCCTCCGTAAGTGATCGCTGTTTGGACCAAGAGCGCTCACTTATGAAAACTGGTAGTAGTTACAGAAAGTTTTGAGCACCTCTACAAACTTTCCACTCGTATCCTTTCTTCCTTTGATAAACTATGTATAAATACATAAACTAAGTATAAATATACATTTTATTAATATATTTTAAACAATTGAACTTACACTTTATTTCAGTCATTCATCAAAGGACTGAAAGTTTAAGCACTATTATATGTTCACATAGTAAACTACACAGATACAAATAAATAATTCTAAGAGTAACAACTTAACTTAAACAGTGATTTCCGCAAGTTTCTGACAGATGTTTAACAAATACTAACAAGGCACAGTTACTAATTTTCGAACAATGCAGCAACAGGTGAAGTTGCTTTTAAAACGATCAAATGAAGACACGAACAACAACGCGAGAGAAAATCTGATACAAACGAAGAGTGTTGAGGCGGGAAATTTGGTGAAGTATTTACAACGCACGACACCTACATAGAAAGAGCTCGTTAGCCTCCGTTGTGATCCGAGTGTTTGGCAGAGAAAGAGGAGACTACGAAGAGAAAGCAATGGAGGAACGTTGGCCACACCGAGAACCTAACTGTTGTTTTGTTCTAAATGGGAATCTTGATTGTGCCTTTGTATTCAACTTTTTCTCCGTAGTTTTTCCGGAAACTCCTCTTCTTCCGCCGCTTTCTCCATCCATCTTTGCGCTGTGTGACGAACGACGACCGATTAGTCTTCTCAGAGGGAGTACAGGGCGTTTCAAAAGTTACTAGTATAGTCGTCGGTTGGTGACTACAGGTTGTTTCATAGAAGACGTTGGTGACTACAAGTTATTTCATAGATGTTGTTGGTGACTACAGGTTGTTTCATAGACGTCGTTGGTGACTACAGGTTGTTTCATAGAAGTCGTTGGTGACTACAGGTTATTTCAAAATAAATACAGAGTGTATTGCTATACAGGGTGTCTCACATTTTATTCCTTAAAAAAGTTAAATTCCAATAATAATTTCTGAACTTACAAATTTGAGAATATTTAAATTTCCAACATCTTAACACAAAATTTTGAAGCACCTAAATTTCTTAGTTTGTGATTATTAAGTTCCTACATCAAAAAATTTGAAAATTTCAATCATTTTCTGTTGGTAAACTGCTAACGCATTTCCCTGGCAAAATTAATAACAGAATTAAATTCCCGGACTAAACGCACCTCCTTTATAACACATCTTGGTTATTAATTACAATTCTACACGAACCAGGTGCAGTTCATTAATCTGTAGAATCTCGTCCACTGGAAAGAAAATTCGTTTTTACCGCATTGCACTGGTGCCATTAATAATTCACGAAGCTTTAAAACCCGTTAGCTACCTTGTTTTTAGCAATTTCGCATCGAAAACACAATAACTCCGTAGAATATCGATCATTCATTTCGACGTTCTGGGTTATTAATTCCTTCTCACAATAACACAGCGGATCGCTGAAAGAGTAGGGCGTGCGATTTGCATTGTGCAAGAAACCGCATAAATCATCGTTTCACGCAGTATCGGCGACTAAATAACGGCGAGCATGAACCGTGCTCTGTCTTTTTCTTTAGAGAGCAGGAAGCGATCTTGGGATCTGTTTGCGGCAGCGTTGCAAGAAAACTAGAAACCGTGAGGAGACCTACTAGTTAACCGCTTCTCCCAGGAAGCACTGGTCTTTTCAAAAACGGCCAATTGGATTAATAGTATTTGTGTCGATGACAAAATTGGCCAAAAGAAAATACGTTAAATATTGGTTAGATTATGTACAGTTAGCGACGCAGTTAAATCCATGCATGCATTAAGCCGTACAGGATCTATACAGCATGCGCAGTGGGTTACTGTTTACAGTAATTATGCGCAGTCGGTTACTGTTTATAATAATTATGCGCAGTTGAATTTCCACCCTTCATAAAAGTACATTTAATCGTGTGAACTGTTCTGCGCATATTTATCGCCTTTCGTTATCTTCTGCGCACCACCTTGGTGTTCAAGCTCACCCCCAATTTTTCACATATACGTTTCAAGTTGAAAGAACTAACAGTTCTGCTGAATTAATTAGTTTTACGGGGGTAAACTTTTGAAATTCCAATAGAGACCGATGACCAGTCACGCCAGTTATGCAATGTTGTTAGAGTAAAAAGCGTTTTACATCATTCCACGTGCAAATGGCTAGGTGTTATTGCGTAATTACAGGTAGATCTGCTTCGGGTGTAGCTAACCAGTCTATCGCGGATGCACCAGGCCGAACAAGATACGAGTGGCACTGTTCGATGCGCTATTAAAACCGGATAAGGCGAAACGTATCGCTGCTTTGCGATAATTAAACCGCACGCGAGCACAAAGAAAACTTATTAACTTATAGGAGAACGCTGGTCGCGTAAAACGAATTAGCGGAAGCCGGCCGTGCTGCTCGACATTCTTTCGCCGTTTCGTCGTAAACGGCTGATTTATCGCTTTCAGACATGCACCGGCAGCGCAGATCGGGTCATCGAAATAAGCCTGTTCTTTTACGATCCGCTCGATATTTTCTGCATTTTTCATGTTTTCGCTCGTGTTCTGAAGTATACACATTTTTATGAGTTGTGATGATTTACTGCTTGCATTTGATTGATATCAGGACTTTTGTCTCAATCTATTTTGTCATATTCACATTCACATTGACTTCGGACTCTTTTTTACTACCTATGCAAGCTCTACATGTTATTAAGCGAGACCTGTGGTTAGTCAGGTTGCAAGACTTGTTGCTAAACAAATAAGACGGCTAGACAAGTAGCTAGACGCGTAGTTAGACGAGTTAATGCATAAGATATGTTACTAGGCAAGTAAAGAAAAATGTAAGTAAGTAGCTAGACATATAGCTGAGTAGTTAGGTGATTGGATAGACAAATTGCTGACCATATATCTGAATAAGTAGTTATATGGTTAGGCAAGTTGTAACGTATCTAGTAGGTAGGCTATGAGTAAGCAACTGGCTGTTGCTAGGCAAGTAGAGAACATGTGGTCTGACAGGTAGCTGGACATATTGACAGTTAAGTTTGTAGACTTGTGCCTTGACAAATAGGTAGAAATGTGACTAGGCAAGTAGATAGATGTGTGACTAGACAAATAAATGGACAAGTGGCTGAACAAGTAGATGGACATATGACTGGACAAGTAGATAGACATGTGACTAAACAAGTAGATAGCCATGTGACTAGACAAGTAGATAGACATGTAACTGGACAAGTAGATACACATGTGATTAGACAAGTAGAGAGACGTATGACTAGACAAGTAGATAGACATGTGACTAGACATGTAGATAGACATGTGACTGGACAAGTAGTTGGACATGTGGCTAAACATGTAGATTGACATGTGATTAAACAAGTACTTGGACATGTGACTGAACATGTAGCCTGACATGTGGCTAGGCAAGTAGGTAGACATGTGAATGAACATGTAGCCCGACATGTGGCTAGGCAAGTAGGTAGACATGTGACTAGACAAGTACCTGGACATGTGACTGAACATGTAGTTTGATATGTAGCTAGGCAAGTACCTGGACATATCTATATGCAAGTAGCTAAATATAGGCAAGTATTTACACATGTGACTTAGCGAATAGTCACACATGTGGCTAAGTAAGTAACTCTTGTTGGAATCCTCACAACTGAATTTAGATTGAAATAACACTTGATGCAAGTTAACTAGCAAGGTTAGATTGAAATAGAGACCTGTTAAAGAATTCAAAAACTGTGATTCTTGTATCTGCATGTGGTCCATAAGACATATTATTAAGTGGTAATACTAACCGCGATAATGAATACCCTTTTTACGGCTGAGACAGGAAAACATTGTGAAGCAATAAGTCGATGTCCTGTAATCGTGGGGACAGGTAAGCTTTGAGACGTACAGTTGGACGCAATTACACGAGCGAATAGGCCACGTAATGGACAACCGGCTCTCCCGCGGGTAATTGAAACCCAGATGCTCTCCGGGTAGGTGCGATTTTATTGCGTTTCCGAGTAAGAGGAGGCTACTCGTAAAAGAGGCCACGTGACAAAACAAAGCGGATGAACGGGAACCCCGCTAGCGCCTATGCAAATAAAATCGGGCAAGCGCGAAGCAGTAAATTCCGTTGGCCACTTGAAATCGTCTAATGCTGTATTTCTAGCCGAGGGGCGGGATATCGAAAGGCTTTCCTGCCAGTACCGTTACAGGAATAATTTTGCAGGATCGCTCAACCACGGCGATTACGGTTTCTCGCATTATCGATTTTCATGCGGATCGCCTTTCGTCAGAGGCTGCACACCTTTGATCGCGCCTCATCGCCACTTGACACGCTGCTACACTTCGATATAAACCGTGTTATATTCGCTCGCCCACCGTGTAATTCGGAAGCTTTGGTGAATCGATATCGTTGTTTAACAAGCACCGCTTCCTCGAGTATTCCTTGTTGATATTTAAATGAGCTTTCAGCCACTTCACAGTTTCCATCGTATCTCGTTAACGATACTGGCTCAAGGAAATTAGAATGTTTCTGCAATGTCTTCAGTACATTGTATCTGTATGAATCACTTATTTCTTCATTGTTAATGCATTGATGTGGACAGAGCTAGGAAAAGACAGTTATCCGTGAATATCTCATTAACCGTAACCTATATGACAGAAATAGTTATTAACAAATTTGTAGCTTTAGCAATTCTCCATAAAAAAGGTGCAATGAATTTTTATCATAGCTGTAGCCATTATTCGTGTATCATGGCTTTTAAGTTTATAACCTGCATGCAATTGACAAGTATAAATTCGTCAATATCTCTTTAATTATCATTTCTACGACAAAAATAGTTATTACGAAATTTGTAGCTTGAGAAATTCTCTATAAAAAAGGTACAATGAGTTTTTATCATAGCTGTAATCATTATTCGTGTAGGATGGCTTCTAAGTTTATAACCTGCATGCAATTGACAAGCAGATGTCGCAGCCTCATTCAGTGCCTTCTGAATGTGTATGAGCATACATTTTTGCGATTTATAAGTATAAAAAGAATATACTGAAGTGCTCGGATTGAAATAAATCATAGATTAAAGTACGCTGGACATTTGTTATCAGAACTACATAAGGAACAGAGCTAAAAATAAACATAAATTCGTAAATATCTCTATAACTGTCACTTCTACGACAAGAGCAGTTATAACGAAATTTGTAGCTTGAGCAATTCTCTACAAAAAAGGTTATATAAGTCTTTCCCATAGGAGCAGCCGTTTTTTATGTGCAGCAGCTTACAAGTTTACAACTTGCATGTGACAGGAAAGCACATCTCACTCCATGCTTCTTCAGTACTTATCCCTAAGCTGTAGCGAAGGGCTGTAAACAGAATATAAAATATGAGGCATAACTGTCCAAATCTGACGCCCAACCTGACATATTAAGGCAGCTTCAAATTGAAACAGATTAGGGTAAGCATATGGATACCGCGCATCATAACGGTGCATTGATAATTCAACTGTTATCACACTTAGATTTCCTCGTTCGTATCCGAAAGAATTCACTTAGGTTGTTGGCATGTTTGATACGAATCTGAATGGAATGTGTTGAAACGCTCGCCGCTTTGCAGCGTTCCTTATCGCCTTGTGACGGACACCTTGGAAAAGGTGAAAAAGGAAATAGCTGACTGCGGGGTAAGCGACTCGTGAAAGGGATATACGTTCGCGTAAGAATCCACTTTGTATTCCCGGCGGAGCGGGTTGTTTAAAATAATCGTTACGCCGCGCGGCGAGGATCGTCTCCGGAACGAGCGCTCGCGGGAATGACCGGCTGATCTCGTTGTCAGAACGACGGGTCCTCTGCTCTAGCTTGTAACCCATGCAATCGCTGCATCGCTAAGGAACGAGTCAGAGATATCCAAGGATTCTCGAGGACACATTAGCTAAGTCGACGGCCGTTGAAACGAGGAACAACGCGTTTAACGCAATCGCCTATCGAAGTGGTTTACCTTCTACTGTGAGAAGCTCGCGTATTCTGATACGGTGTTGAACGGAATAATGGCGCACGATGTTACCATTTATGTTTATACTCGCGGATCCTGAATGCTCTTCTTGAACCTGTGTAGGAAATCACTTTGGTAATGGGTTCAGTACTTCTGAACTGGGGATGGGGATGAAGGTAGGGATGTGGCAATTTAGGTAATATAGGGATTTAAGGAATGGGATGTAGATTGGGGTGATGTGGAGGTGTAAATTATATAGCGATTTTGGGGTTTAGGGTTTTGGGACTGAGGGATTTAAGATTTGGAGGATTTGGGATTTGGGGAATTTTGGGGGATTTGGGGAATGAGGGATATGGATTTGGGGAATGAG
>NW_003797060.1:150270-196477 GCF_000220905.1 Megachile rotundata | reverse complement strand
TGGGGAATTTGGGATTTGGAGAATTTGGGATTTGGGGAATTTGGAATTTGGAGGATTTGGGATTTAGGATTTGGGGGATTTGGGATTTGGGGGATTTGGGATTTGGGGGATTTGGGATTTGGGGGATTTGGGATTTGGGGGATTTGGGATTTGGGGGATTTGGGATTTGGGGGATTTGGGATTTGGGGGATTTGGGATTTGGGGGATTTGGGATTTGGGGGATTTGGGATTTGGGGGATTTGGGATTTGGGGGATTTGGGATTTGGGGGATTTGGGATTTGGGGGATTTGGGACTTGGGGGATTTGGGATTTTGGGCGATTTGGGACTTGGGGGATTTGGGATTTTGGGGGATTTGGGATTTGGGGGATTTGGGGAATGAGGGATGTTTAAGATTTGGGAAATTTTGGATTTAGGGGATTTGAGATTTGGGAGAATTGAGTTTTGGGGAATTTGGGATTTCGAGTAATTGGGATTTGGGGAATTTGGGATTTAGGCATTTAGGGATTTGGAATATAGGGATTGCGGATATAGAGATTTGGCATATAGAGATTTGGTATCATAATGCCTTGGAATATAGGAATTTGGGAATATCGAAATTTGGCATATAGGAATTTATGAATATAGGGATTTGAGATATAGACACTTGGAAATATAGGGACATGAGGTACAGATATTTGGAAATATAGGGAATTGAGACATATGGATTTGTAATATAAGCATTTTGAATGTAGATGTTTGTTTTGAAGGATTAGGAATCTAGAGACTTTTTACCTGTGAATTTGAGATCTAAGGATTGAGGTCCCAAAGTTGTGAGATTTAAATTATATGGGATTTTTAATTCCTGGATTTATGATCTAAAGATTTCGGAATTTAGAAATCACGGGACATCGTAATATGACGATACATTAAAGTAATTATAGTGTAATAATTTAATAATATACTCAACCTTGTACACCGCCATTTTGATTGCACTTGTCATTTTGTTGGATGGCGTCGAACTTTCGTCATGAAAGTAAATGAAGGTTGAATATAGCCCACTGTTATCACACACCATTAAAAACTAATTCCATTTAACTCTAAGTCTTGAAAACAATTTAACAGACACTATACAGTTACCTCCTCGTGTCTAATAAAGAAGAAAGTTGTTAGATTTATCTATAATTTATGCAAAACCGTCATAAACATATCCAGCATCGCACGTGGGCGAATGAGCACGAGCGTACGCGAAGCGTAACGAAGGTGACCGAACACGATCGAACAGTTCCGAATAAAAGCGACACCTCGATGTCTAACCTTATCGCGTACAAGTAACGCAAACACGCGGGAAAAACGAATGATTCTGTTCGTCGGACGTAAATGAATTAACGTTAATAAGAAAAGAATGTTATTAACGAGCATAACGGTTATATTCGTGAGATAAATTAACCGTGTTACGAGCGGATCCTCTCGCTAATGCGAAGGAAAAGAGCAGCACGTGCCGGCGGCGACGATGCAGTTAGTGAACCGTGCAGCGCTCGCGAAGCGAGAGGGAAAATTTGAATCGCAGATAAGCCTTTTAATGTCGTGTTAGACACCGCCCTCAGTCACTTCGAGTTCTATCGAATTCTTCGTGAATCGTTGATGAAGCCGATCGATTTCGCGATATTGAATATATGTACGGTAGCCAACTGTAGGCTTGTGCAATACAAATGGCGATATAAGAGGAGGAACTATAATTTCGATAATAGGTGACGAATTTCTTACTTCTAGCATTTACGATGTTGCATTTCTATTTTTTATTTTTTTTCATTTGTATGAACTTCAAATTTCTGATTTTTAAAATTGTATTTTTTAATTTGCAATTTTCAATAATTTTTAAAAAGTTACTAAATTTCTAAATTTTCAAATTGTCGAAACCTTTGAATTGTGAAGTTTTTTAAATTCTCAATTTTCTTGAATTATAAAATTCCCTAGATGCTAAAATTACTTAAATCTTCTACATTCCTAAATTGTAAAATTCCCTAAATACTTGAATTTCCCAAATTTTCAATACTTCTATAACCTAAAATTCCCCAGATGTTCAAATTTTCCAAATCCTCAACTTTGCTAAATTCTAAAATTGCCCAGATGTTCAAATTTTCTAAATCTTCAACTTTGCTAAATTCTAAAATTCCCCAGATGTTCAAATTTTCCAAATCCTCAACTTTGCTAAATTCTAAAATTCCCCAGATGTTCAAATTTTCCAAATCCTCAACTTTGGTAAATTCTAAAATTTCCCAGATTCTAGAATTTCCTAAATTCTCAACATTCCTAAATTATAAAATTTCCTAGATACTAGAATTTCCCAAATTTTCAATATTTCTGAAACGTAAAATTCCCCAGATACTTGAACTTCCCAAATTCCCAAGTTTCCTAAATAGTAAAATTCCCTAGATATTGGAATTCCCAAATTCTCAACATCCCTAATCCGTAAAATTCCCTAGATACCTAAATTCCTCACCTTCCTCAACTCTAAAAGTCCCGAAATATTCCAATTCTCAGAATTCTCAAATTTCCCAAATTTCAAAAATTCCCTAAATTTCACAAATTCAACATTTAACGTCAGCAATCGTAAAAAATCCCTAAATACCCAAATTTAGTACATATTCACAGTAAAATATTTTATTCCCTCGTTACAACTAGTGTTAAAACTTCCTCCAACGAATACACCATCTAAATTTTCGAAATTTCCCCAAAATATTTAATTCCCCTCCGTTACACCGTCCCTTTATATTTTTATAAGGAAAATTAATGACGTCCAGAGGAGACAGGTCTAGAGACTTCGGTGAATAAATGTCGGTATGCATATTTCATTTGGCGAAATGAAATTATGATCATGATCATACACAGCCAGAATGTTTAAACGGAAATTACTGCACCGAGTGACTGAGAAAAATCTGAAATGTATGTGGGTGTTTGGTACGCGTGCTATTCCGCATATTAATTAATTAATCTTTGCAGCCCGTGTTTAGAATTTATTAGCTTGTTTTTAAAGCATAACTCATGCGATTTATTTGATATGCTTTGCATAGTGTTCGAGAACGGTTGAACTGCAGGCCGCGAAAATTATTTATGCGATTGTGACGTTTAGGAATTTGATGCGGGCACCGTCTGCTCTTTCAAAATGGCTCCTGTATTCCACTTACATTTGTTTTCCATTCTATCTCAACAAAACTAACATATGTTATTTTATAATTAATTTATAATTAATAATGCATTTAAATAAAATTGGAGTTATTTTTGAAATGCATTAATGTCAAGCTTTTAGGTTAGATTTTTAAATTTTTCTTTAGTACGAATTATAAATGATTCTGCATGTGTTGTTTATTTGGGAAGAATGTTATGAAGAAATTATGTAATGTTAAATTAATTTTTGAATATTTTGTTTTATAAAATATGAATGAATGAGTTTAAAGTACTACAAGATTTAATAGTGGTAAAAAGGGTTTATAATTAGAAGACTGCTTATTGTCAAATAATTATTTCAGTTCTTATTTTTAATTTATATTTGAATCAACAATTTTGGAATTGGTGCATTTAGGTTTAAGCCGTAGCTCTTTTAAACGCGTCAGCTGCTTCGCGCGCCAACTCATGGGTTGACATCGGTACATTTTTCCGAATACCGAAATCTCCACGTTTCAAATAACCTTTCAAATTATTTGTATTATTTTATCTCTCTCCAGAAGTAATTTTAGTGTCGAAGTGTCTGACAAACCTTCCTTATCCATACATTGTATCACAAATATTTAACATTGTATTTTCGTGTTCTGTTTCAGGTAAGCTAATATTCAAGTAATTTCAAGCCACCATGATTCTCAAACAAACGGTGAGTTATTTAGCACTGTTAATTTTATTAATGAAACAACCTAACCGCTAAAACAGATGACGCAGCCCAATATGGCGATGTTCAACGTTCCGCCGCCATTATTTTCCGATTACCACCATTGTCCTTTTACATGGTAGCCGTTTAATGACGGATTAAACGAATAGAAGGGCGTAGAGCACATAATCGACTCTCGTCGATGTCATTAGTGAGTGTCTATTGATTATGCCGTTCGATGCAACGTTACTTTGTCGTAATTACATTAATCCCATCATCGATCAGTCATTTAATTACCGCGCCGTTTTAATTGGCGTATTCGCTCATTACACTTCCTTGCTCGTAGCTGGCCTCGTGTTGCACTATCCGAGTTCTTTCGAAACGCTCGCCTACCACTTTAATGTGCTGCATTGATTAATTAAAACCATTTTAATAGTTTCCATCGATGGATCATCCAGGTTTTGCATTCATTATTACATTTAATTATGGACGATTATAAACAGTTAAATGGAATGACAGGATAGGTTGCTGAGTTTGAAATTTGAAATTTTGCAATCTTTTGGAAAATGCAATATATGGAGAGGAAACTTTACTGTACAGAATTTCAGTTTTTACTTGATGAATATTTGGTTGAGTGCTTTAAAGTGATTTTTAGGTCCCTTTTGGGTGGCCTCTCCTTATATTGCCGTTTTCATATTACTGCTTCCCTGAAGAGGGAATAAAAGAATTTTATAATTTGAAATTTGTGTACTTATTTATTTGTAATGTTGTCATGTTGTAATGACAGGAAAGGTTGCAGCATTTGAAATTTGAAATATTATAATTGGAGGACTTTTGGAAAATGCAATATATGGAAAGGGAACTTTAATATTCAGTATTTCAGTTTTTACTTTTTCAGTTTTTACTTGATGAATATTTGGTTGAGTGCTTTAAAGTGATTTTTAGGTCCCTTTTGGGTGGCCTCTCCTTATATTGCCGTTTTCATATTACTGCTTCCCTGAAGAGGGAATAAAAGAATTTTATAATTTGAAATTTGTGTACTTATTTATTTGTAATGTTGTCATGTTGTAATGACAGGAAAGGTTGCAGCATTTGAAATTTGAAATATTATAATTGGAGGACTTTTGGAAAATGCAATATATGGAAAGGGAACTTTAATATTCAGTATATCAGTTTTTAGGTGATGAGTATTTGGTTAAGTGCTTGTTTTAATGTGATTTAGATCCATTTCGGGTGGACTCTCCTTATATTGCCGTTTTATAACTCCTTCCCAAAAGAGTGAATAACAAAATTTTATAATTTCGAATTTGCATATTTATGTTTATAAATTCGTGAAACTGTTCATGTATAAGTTTCAAAATTTACACCAAATTTATAAAATTATAAATTTGTAATAAATTTGCAGCATTATAAATTAATAAAATTATAAATTAGTAAATGTATAAATTAAAAACATGTAACAAATTACCTTTCGCAAACTTCCCTAGAATTAAATTAAGGCGTCAACACTCACGTCAACTGACAATTACTTAATTGCTAAATCTTCGAAAACACTCGAAACGAGGTAATTCAGAGGCAACGACGAAAGCAATTAATTAATCAGCCATAACAATCGACCCGAGAGCTTATAATCGACGTCCCTCCCTTCTACGACCGACGCTGATACAGGCTTAATTAATTAGTCAATTAATTACGCAATTCCATTCGGTTGGATCGATCGATCAGTCAATTAATTAGAGGCTCGTTACGCCGTTTCGAAGGATCTTTTCTTAGGGGGTAAGGGGGCACATATCTGTCCGTCCCGACCCGTTAGTCTAGGTCGTCGTGAGAGAAAAACGATCGAGTCGAACGAGCAGGTCGCCATCGAGGCTTGCACAGACTGATAGTATGTAGGTAATTAGTCTAGGTTCCAGGAAGCCAGACTAGGTTGACGTTGTTGCCTAACAACGTTGTAGAACAACCAATTTCTTCTCCCACACGTTTATCTCATACCAGCTTAATATCAAATTTACACCTTAATATCATTTTGATGTCATACACCTTTTGATCTCAATATTACACACGTCGGTGGGGTCATATTTGAACTGCATAATATTTCACGGATAATATTTCATATTTTATACACACTAGTCCTTGCAATTTATTTGTACTCCTCAGAACAGTCTGAAGACAAGTTACCACATCTCCCTGTTAGAAAGCTGTAGGTCTCAAACTTGAAATCGTTGTAAATGGGAAATGGTTATTCCCACGGTGAAAACTTATATAACTTTTTTTGTAGAGAATTGCTCAAGCTATAATTCTTATAATAGTTAGTTTTGTCGTAAATGTGACAGGTAACGAGATATACACGAATAACTGTCTTCTTTTAGCTCTGTCCCTTCCGCATCTTTGATAACAAGCTTCAAAATCATTTCCCGATTTTATTTTCGCGTTTTGACATGTCTTATTTGGTCAATTGTGACTAATATATTATATTCTGTTTATACTTACAACTTTATTTGATATAAACTTATTCAAAAGATCTGAGTGACGTTTTTCCTTGTTAGACATATGACAGATTGAAAAGTTGTAATTCATCATATCTTAAGAATGAATGCTCCTATGATGAAAACTCATAGAAGCTTTTTTGTAGAGAATTGCTCAAGCTATAAATCTCATAATAACTATTTTTGTCATAAATGTGGCAGGTAACAAGATATTCGCAAATAACTGTCTTGTTTTAGCTCTCTCCCTTTCACAAATTTGATAACAAATTTCAAAATCATTTCCTTCTTTTAGGTACCTCTCTGCTTTGACATGTCTTATTTAGTCAGTTGGGACATTCTGTTTATACGCACGACTTTCTTCGACATAAACTTATTCAAAAGATTTGAGTGACATCTTTCCTTGTTAGAGATATGAAGATTAAAATGTTGTAATCCATCATAAGTTAAGAATAAGTGCTCCTATGATGAGAACTCATAGAAGCTTTTTTGTAGAGAATTGCTCAAGCTATAAATCTCATAATAACTATTTTTGTCATAAATGTAACAGATAAGGAGATATTCACGAAAGACTATCTTTTTTTAGCTCCGTCTTTTAAACAGCAGATTCCAAAATCATTTTCTTCTTTTATCTTTACTATAGTTCACCTCGTTACAGTGTTTCTTTATTCAGTCGGATGGTATTCAGCACAAAAATGCGCAAGTTAACAGGTTAATCCCGAGAAACTTTCCGCCAAAGTAAAATTGTGCCGCATCAAAAATAAACTGAAGTGCACTTCAGTCTAACTGCTCTAGAATTACCTGAACAACAGCTTGTTTCAATGCGCCCTTCGGCGAAACTACCGTTCAACTAGAAGCTTGAGAGCAGTTACGCGTTCTTTAATCGCTTTAAGCTTACAAAACTTTTCAGGAGGAACGAGCTTCATTGCTGGCTTTTCGCGCCAAAGGAAGGCGTTCGAGCCGCGTAATTTCGAGAGTTCCGCAACCAACATTCGACCCCGGCAAGCTTCAACGAAGGATACGGTTAACTCGACAAGCTTGGCCAGAGAATCAGATTACTGTCTAGGTCGTGGGTTACTGAATGCAATTATCCTACGATTAGCAAGCCCTCTGGTAGTTCTGACCGCTATTAGAATCTTCTACGAAACTGTTCGCGAACTACCACTTTACAAACTTGATCAACACCCACCGTTCGTCTGAAGGGTATCTTTGATCAGGGCCGACCTATCGGAATTCACGCACACTACTGACCAAGTATTTTCGCTTCAGACGAAATAATTGCATGTTTGTATTTCCCGCCATTTTATGTAGTTAGCACGCTTTCCACACGTACAAGGATGCTCCTGGAAAGTATGTGGAACGCAGACTTAAGGGTCTTCATATTTCAGCTTCTATCACTATGTTCATCAAATGGGAACAATGAAAATTAATGTCCGCCTATCGGTGTGTACCTGTTCCCGCTCAGAACCGGTTCAATTCTTTTCAATTAAGTAACCAGCAAACACGATCCGGAATGAGAGCTATTTTTCCGCCGGGCAATTACCGGCGCAGACCCAGAGAATCCAGAAGTGGGCGAGGAGATGGTTGCACGGCTTCACCTGGAACGTTTGTCGCCACATTTTTTGCTCCAGCTGTCAGCCAGCGACGATACAGACCACTCGGGTTCCCGTCTCTCGGTCGGCCATCGTTTTTATCATGCTTAACAGTATCTTCCGTGCAGAGTAGGGCGTTCTGGGATCACGTAAGGTATAAACGCACATGCCCTCGTCCGAGTTTTCTGTTATCGAGCACAACCGTCTACCGAACCTGCTACACGCCTCCTCTTCCGCCTCTTTCCGCCGAAGTAGCACGCGCCAGTCCCAATTTGGTTAAAAGCTCTCGAACCGCCTTCTGTTGTCGACCGATCGACGATAACTTTCGAGGACATTAAGTCCCATTTGGTTTCTGTTACGGGAATAGCGAAAATTGATAGCCTTATCGATGTTGCGAAGAAAATAGATTACGGGTCGAATATAGGTATATTGTCGGATACTTTGTGGAGTTGTCATGTTAACTACTCTGATAACTATGTGGACATCTGTATTAGGGATGTCAAAATCTGTTGGGGAAAGGCTGCATATGGACGTTTGTATGTAGACATTCGTATGTGTTCATATGTGCATGTCTTTATGTGGACATGTGTATATCTCTTTATGTGGACGTCTTTATGTGGACATGTGTATGTCTCTTTATGTTCCTGTATGTGGACACTTTGTATGTGAGTGTCTGTACATATCTGTATATGTCTGTATGTATCTTTATCTGGACATATGTATGTGAACATCTGTATATGGTACATGGACATCTGTATGTGGATATTTGTATATGGACATCTATATGTGAATATGTTTATGTGGACATCTATATGTGAATATATGTATATGGACATCTATATGTGGATATATGTATGTGGACATCTATTTATGAATATATGTATGTGGACATTTGTATATGGACATCCATATGTATGTCAACATCTATATAATGATATATGTATGTGGACATCTATATGTGAATATATGTACATATTTATTTATACCTGTATGTAGGCATCTATATATGGACATATATACGTATTTGTATGTACCCATATATGGACACATGCACGTGTCTGTATATGTCCATATGTGAGTATCTATACATATCTATATGTACATGTACCTGTATGTGGACAGTTAGAAACATGTATATGTATATTTATATTTCTGTATGTGGTCATATGTGTACAGTATACAGCCCATAAACTCAGAACTCTTCTTGTGGCGTGTAAACCGTATGAGACGAATATGATACCCATCCAGGAGAATTATTTTAGAAACAGCCTGTATATCAGATGATCAGTAAAAACGTAATCGTTGATGCTTCTGTTGGAGGAAGTGGTCGGTTGTCGTAGCTGCAGACAAGGTGGCACCCGCGTGTCCTTACGCGCCGTGGTCCCTCCGTCCAGACAATGAACCTACTCTTCATTCTGTCGATCCACGTGCCCACTTCAACAGGTAAATACACTGGGCCCATTATCCTCTTCCTAGTCTTGCCGTGATTCCAATTCCTGCGACTTATCGACGCAAGGAAAATGGAGGGGCGTACGAGTGACGGAGGTGAAAGAGGAGGCCGCACAAAAGGGAGGAACGATGATCCGTTTTCAATAGATATTATGCCATCGCTTCTTTCGTTCGTTCCCTGTCTCTGTTCCTGTCGTTGGATTCGCCGATATTCTCGCTCGACAATGCCGACAATGACTCGCGTCGTGGAACGTCGCCTTCTTTCGTCGTCGAAAAGGGTCCTTTCGAGGGAAAGCGGCCGCTGCCAATAGGGGTCGTTGACCTTTAGTCTTCGATGGAACGACGTTTCTGCTCGATCATTCGCGCTCGCTCTTTGATCGTGGCAGTTTGTGCGGAACGCAGTGATCGGTATTGTCTGCTCAGAGATTTTGTGATAGACGATCCTTCGTTCCTTTGCACTCTGTCACGTTCTCGAGTGCTTGATACTTTGTAAAGATATCTGGGGAGGAGCTTGCCATGCTTCTTGCTGTCGGTTTTCGTGGAATTTAGTTGTATAATATTTTAGAGTCTAGTTCCTCTTATCTTTGGGTAATTTGAGGGATTGATGTTCTTTGGATTCGATGTACTGGAAGGGAGGAAAATACTCGTACTGTAGGGAACATATTTTGGTATTTGTTACTCACTACTTACTACTCACTGCTCACTCACTACTCGCTACTCGCTACTCATTACTCACTACTCACTACTCGTTACTGCTCACTGCTCGTTGCTGTTCACTACTCGTTACTACTCGTTACTACTCACTACTCGTTGCTGCTTACTACTCGTTACTACTCACTACTCCTTGCTACTCACTACTCCTTGCTACTCACTACTCGTTACTGCTCACTACTCCTTGCTACTCACTACTCATTATTTCTCACTACTCGTTGCTGCTCACTACTCGTTGCTGCTCACTACTCGTTGCTACTTACTACTCGTTACTACTCACTACTCGTTGCTACTCACTACTCGTTACTGCTCACTACTCGTTGCTGTTCGCTACTCATTACTGCTCACTACTCGTTACTACTCACTACTCGTTGCTACTCACTACTCCTTGCTACTCACTACTCGTTACTACTTACTACTCGTTGCTACTCACTACTCGTTACTACTCACTACTCATTACTACTCGCTACTCACCAGTCACTATTCACTACTTACTACTCAGTATTTGCTATTTGCTGCTTACTTATATTAGTGAGTCTCTGAATAGTGAGTAGGCAACAGTGAATAGTGAGTAGTGAGTACTGAGTATTGAACACAAATTAGTGAATGTGCAGAGCTAGTACTTTACAGGTCTACGAATGTGGAAGCTTTGGGATTTGGTGACTTGCGAATTTGAGGACTTTGACTAAAGAGTAATGACTAGTGAGTAGTGAGTATAAAATACTGAGTAACTAATGATCCTGAAAAATGACTTGCAAGTTATACTTATCATCACCAAATAAATGTATCTTCAAGAGCTGTTATATCCACACAGAACTATCGCAATGATTGGAATAGTTTTTGCTCGAAATATACCCAGCTGTGGTTGAGAACGCGTTAACAGGTTTCTTACACGGTGATACAGGGAAACTAACTTAATCAAACTATTCGTTCGCCTCGTTGGAGCTGTTTGCTGAATTATGTATCGCTTTCCTTCGTACAAAGGAAGCGTTTGCACGCGTTACGCAGCCCGTTTTACACGTGTCACTCATATCGCATCACGCGTCATTACCTTGCTAAACCCCTACCACTTTCGCGTATTATACACGGTTCAACTAAGTTGCAATCGCTGTAGGTGCGACGCTAATGTTCATAAGCTTCCGTCCGAGCTGCTGCAGATGAGGCGCTAAATATTACACCAATCAAATTTTCATTTACCCCTGTTTCTCGTAAACAGTGTTTTCCTCGGTTTATGTTACCTTATCTGGTAATAATCTAGAAATTATGGCTGATGTTTGCGTAAAGATTGCGACATGAAAATTTAAGGATGTAAGGACTTGGAGACCGAGGAATTTTAGGGTCTAGGGATATTTGGACTTTGGAATTCGAGGATCTAGAAATTTTTGTACTTTGAAAATTAGGGATTTAAAATGTTCGATCCTTGGAATTTTTGGATCTAGGAATTTTCGGGCCTTGGAATTTGGGATCTAGGGATTTTCGACCCATGGAATTGAGTGATTTAGGGATTTTCGAACTTTCAAATTTGGGGATCTGGGAAATATTGTTTTTTGGAATTTGGGATCTAGGGATTTTCGGACCTTGGAATTTGCAAATCTAGGGATTTTCGACCCTTGGAATTTAGAGATCTACGGATTTTCGAACTTATGAATTTGGCGATCTGGGAATTTTTGAGTTTTGAAATTTGGGAATCTAGGAATTTTCGGATTTTGGGACTTGAGGATCTAGGGATTTTAGGACCTTGGAATTCGGGAATCTAGGGATTTTCGACCCTTGAAACTTAGAGTTCTAGGGATTTTCGGCTCTTGAAATTTAGGGATCTAGGGATTATTGGCCCTTGAAATTTAGGGATCTAGGGATTTTCGGCCCTTGAAATTTAGGGATCTTGGGATTTCCAGACTTTTGATTTTGGGGATATAGGGATTTTATGACTCTGAAATTTGAAGGTCTAGGGATTTTCGAACTTTGGAATTAGGGGATCTAGGGAATTTGATATTTCAGTCGATAGATTCGAAAGCTTCAGACTTAATACTCCAATTAAGCTTCCGCTCAAGTGCGTTGCGTTTGTGATCGGAAGAATAACAATACTCGTTACAAATGCAGAGTAAAAGGGAAGTACAAGATTTAGAGAGCGGAAAAAGGAGAATGAAGATGCGAAAAATTAGGTTGGTACGTCATTTCGCGGCGGAATCAATAGCTGCAGTGATATCAGCGGGTTCATCGAGCGTGCAGAAGAAGCGATCGGTTGAAATGGAGTGATGCTTAAGATTTAACGAGCACTCGTACGAACGTTGCTTACCGATTCGCTCGCTTTCATTTCACCCACGCCCGCCATTGTAATTGAATCGCTACATTATCGATATTCCCGTGGAACTTTTAATCCGGTAAATTGATGCTTCCTTCGACGCGGTAACAAACCGAGGCCCGCGTTATTATCCGTCGCGCAATTGGAACGACGAAACTTAAAAGCTTCCATTAAACAATCGTGTATTGCTGCTGTGTTTGCTGCTATTCTCGACCCATTTCTTCTAATGAATGTATACCACGTATCGACGTATTGGAAAAGACATCTTTCTATTTGGCATTGTTGTCGTTTTAACTTTAGATTTATTACTCAGGACTGATTACTCGATATTTGTTGACTGCAAAGATCGCTTATTACCTATTATACGTTACTTGCTATCGTTTGTTATTACTGGGTAAATTTCATGGATTTGTTTGAGTAGTTACTTAGTATTGCTGGTTATTGTAAGTTACTTACTACTCAGTATTACTCTTTACTTAGTATTAGTTACTACTCAATAGTATTCATTAATCAGTACTACTCGCTATGCAGTATTATTTGCTACTGTCATGGATTACTCACTACTCAGTATTACTCGTTACTCAGTATTACTCATTACTCAGCATTGCTCACTACTCAGTAGTATTCATTAATGTATTACTCATTATGCAGTATTACTCAAAACTCAGTATTACTCACTGCTCAGTAGTATTCATTAATCAGTACTACTCATTATGCAATATTATCCACTACTGTCATGGATTATTCACTACTCAGTATTACTCATTACTCAGTATTTCTCAAAACTCAGTATTATGCAAAACTCAGTATTACTCAAAAGTCAGTATTGCTCACTACTCAGTAGTATTCATTAATCAGTACTACTCATTATGCAATATTATCCACTACTGTCATGGATTACTCACTACTCAATATTACTCATTACACAGTATTACTCATTACTCAGTATTACTCAAGACTCAGTATTACTCAAAACTCAGTATTACTCAAAAGTCAGTATTACTCACTACTCAGTAGTATTCATTAATCAGTACTAGTCATTATGTAATATTATCCACTACTGCCATGGATTACTCACTACTCATTATTGTTCATTATTCAGTACTACTCATTACTCATTACTCAACAATACTTGCTACTCTTTATTCAGTACTCAGTGTTAGTTACTCATTATTCATTACTCATGACTCATTTAAAACTACTTATTCCTTTCAGTTAAATGTTACTCAATACTATTCATTATTGATTGTTATTTGCTACTCATTATTGTTTTCTGTTATTCATTATATGTTACTCTATATTACTTTTGATCCCTGATTATTCATTACTTGGCGTTGCTCATAATTAAGCACTGACCAACGACCATTGTACACTACTCATTACCATGTGCTAGTGATTCATTTTGACTCATTATACATTACTCATTCGTTGTTCACTGCTGAGTAGCAGTTATTCACTACTTACTACTTATTATTCACTGATTATTGTCGACCATTTACCGCTGTATGTTAACTATTGGCTGCTGATCAATGAGTATTCAATATTCATTGCTCATTATTCACTGTGTTTGACTCTCTGCTCAGTAATAAGTACTTGCTACTCACTTTTGACTACTCACTACTCAGATGTCACTTCTCAGCACTCGTTACTCACAACATACTTTTCACTACTCAGAACTTTGTACTTGCTACTTAGTACTGATTACTAAGCTATTAACTACTCACTATTCAATACTCAACATTCACATCATACTATTCACTACTTAATACCCACTACTGATTCGTCTCTTTTCACTACTGATTACTTAATTCTCACTATTGTTTAATGAATATTTAATACCGACTACTCACTGCACATTACTCATTCACTACTAACTGCTCCCTGCTGACCACTCAGTATATGTTATTACTTACACTTTCTTATTATTCATTGCTTACCATTATCAATTCTTATTTACTTCATCTACCACTTATTAATTATTGTTATTTCTTCATTGATACTTATTACTGATTACTCCTTACTATTACTCGTCATTCATAAATTATTTACACATTTCATAGATATATATTAAAATCCATTTTCATTTAACAATAGTTAGTTTAATTATCATATGTACGCTACTCTGACGGTTTTGTCCTACCATACCAAACGCAGTAACTGTACAGTTATTGTTTCATAATTCAGTATGTTATTCCGTAACTGACAAAAGGTATTCATTAACCGAGCTGAATCAGCTCCTTTACGAATCATTGACCGTGCATCAAGAACAGTGCCGCTAGTTAGACTTGTAATTCTATTCTCAATAAGGGTGCATGACATTCGAAACGTGGGAGGCTAGCACGTGTCCACTGCATCATTAGTGCAGTTGCAAGCTGTTCGCTTCCACATAGAGGCTTCCTCATAATGACGCCTGCTATTTTATACATACAACCACCATTATGCTGCATCGTAGGTGTGCGCGACGTTTACAGCCAGTCAGAAACCCGCAGAAGTCTCTTCTTTCCCTTCCATTTTCTTTTTCTGTCCTGTCTAGTGTCGTGTCACCAGCTAATGACTTATGCCAGGACGCTTCTCGTGACTACGTGAATCCTAACGTTATCGACAGTTCAATCTCTCTAGCATGAATCATTTTGCAACTTTGTGTTCCTACGTGCTTTCTACTCGTTTTCACTTATTTCTAACAATCCACGGTATTATCACATTTTAGATATCGAAGTTTAGCGAAGATCTTCGAAAACGGCAATGTAACGAGAGTATATTGCCTGCTACGTGCTTTCTACTCGCTTTCACTTATTTCCAACTATCCACGGTATTATCACATTTTGGATATCAACGTTTGGTCGCAGCGAAGGTCTTCGAAAACGGCAATACAACGAAAGTATATTGCCTGCTACGTGCTTTCTACTCGTTTTCAGTTATTTCTAACAATCCACGATATTATCATATTTTAGATATCAAAGTTTGGTCGTAGCGAAGGTCTTCGAAAACGGCAATATAACGAGAGTATATTGCCTGCTACGTGCTTTCTACTCGTTTTCGCTTATTTCTAACAATCCACGATATTATCACATTTTGGATATCAAAGTTTGGTTGTAGCGAAGGTCTTCGAAAACGGCAATATAACGAGAGTACATTTGAAAACGTAATATTTGCCCACATGATTTGTTTTCGTAACTTCTGACGTTCTCATCGTGTTATTCTTTTTGTTTTCTTTATAAACATTGCAAATTGGGTCTTGTAACAAATATCGTATAAACATGTTTCGATCGAAATAATATATTTCTGCGAATTTAGTCGTTCTCGGTGTATTTTCGTAGTTTCAATTCCTGGTAAGCTACCCAACCTGAGAAATTCAGACAAAAGACGCAGAGCTCGCAGTTTTCAAACGAGGGAAAGATCAGTCGCAGGAATTTCCGTTCCCGTTGGAATCTGTTGTTCCCTTCGAATTCCGTTCGAATATTGGAATCGAAATGATTCCTTGGTCTTCTTTATTTCCCTTCGATCTAAACAGATGCAGCGCACATGTAACGTCTGCGTCGCATCTGATGCCTTTGTACATATTCAGCTTCCTCCGGTGAAAACCATTCGGTCTAATCCGATTTTTCTTCTTTGGAAAATATCATGTTTTGACGATATTCAGTGAAACGACAATACACAAAATAATTGAGGTTTCTGTTATTCCAATCATAAAAGCATTCTTTGCAGTTTTGGGTTCATTTATAACTGTACTCGAGATTAACTAGATGGCGCCACTGAGTTTCTATTAATGCACTTTCCCTTCTAGATTATATTTAGGTTAGTTTATGGTTGCAGTCGTATATGAAAAATCGCTTTTAATTGTTAATCCTTCATTCTGTTACAACTACATATATGTCACTATACAATTATAACTTTTCATAAATAAAAGCATAAATAAAAAATCTAAATCAACAAAATGTACACTATATTATTCTTCTTCAGCACTTTCCAACCCAACAGTGCTTTAAGACACATTCCACGCAGTCATAAAATTGTTGGACCATAAAAATACATATATAAAATACAAGATTCATGTGATTGATTTAAGGTCACTATTCACGATCTTACATTCATCACCCCATATTGTCCTCCATTTTATCAAAGAACCATGGATTTAATACTCGTTACTCACTACTCGCTACTCACTATTCACTACTCACTATTTAACACTCGCTACTCACCAGTCACTATCCACTACTCACTACTCAGTATTCATAATTTGTTACTCACTGATATTAGTAAGTCTCTGAATAGTGAGTAGACAATAGTAAATAGTGAGTAGTGAATAATCGGTAGTGAGTTATTAAATTTAACCGATTATTAAATTTAAAGAATTAGAAATTTGCTGGTCTAGGACGCAAATCAAGATACGTATGATTAATTTAAGGTCACTATTCACGATCTTACATTCATCACCCCATATTGTCCTCCATTTTACCAAAGACCCATGGATTTAATACTCGTTACTCACTACTCGTTACTCACTACTTACTACTCACTATTTAACACTCGCTACTCACCAGTCACTATCCACTACTCACTACTCAGTATTCATAATTTGTTACTCACTGATATTAATAAGTCTCTGAATAGTGAGTAGACAATAAATAGTGAGTAGTGAATAATCGGTAGTTAGTTATTAAATTTAACCTATTATTAAATTTAAAGAATTACAAATTTGCTGGTCTAGGAAGCAAATCAAGATACGTATGGTTGATTTAAGGTCACTATTCACGATCTTACATTCATCATCCCATATTGCCCTCTATTTTACCAAAGAACCATGGATTTAATTAGCAGTCTAAAACAGTCGACGATCATGAAGAAGATCGTAAAACGGTAATATCCGTTGTCTAACGGATTATAATTGTTTAATCGGACAGTGATACGACACGATGCAGAGAACGTGTAAAGAGTTCACGGCGGCCATTTACATTCCTAAGGTGAATACCCAACGAGTAACGGTCGGCTAGGTTTGGGCTAAGCCGACCACTTCTCCAATAATGATAATAATTCAATTGTGGATTTTTCGACGACCGAATCGTTTGAGAAATTACGGGGTACCGTGGAAGGTATCAGTTGCATCCGCAATCGAGCAAACGTTTTAAGGGTAAACGTCGCTGTCCACTTATATTAACGGTACACCATCGCTGAAAACGCGTACAATTACAAGCCATCGTTGCCATAACCTCTGCCTTAACGTCCACGCTCTTTACCGCCACACTTGATCATATTCAAACAAAGTGTGCAATTATTGCTGGTGTTTTAAACGTTTATGACCTCGTCTCGCTAACAGGATCAAACTGATTACATCACGGCTCTTCAAATAATGGTCCATAATTACTGGGTGAACTTGCAATCTTTGGAGGAAGGCAATGTGCAATTTTTTTAATCTTTGAAACAAACATATTGTATAATTTTAAAAATTTTACACAGGTACTGTGTAATTTGTGGAATTTTTGGAACGGAGGTGCTTTGCAATTTTTGAAATTTTTGGAACGAAGGTACTTTGTAATTTTTGAAATTTTTGGAACGAAGGTAGTGTGTAATTTTTGAAATTTTTGGAACGAAGGTATTTTGTAATTTTTGCAATTTTTGGAACGAAGGTACTTTATAATTTTTGCAATTTTTTAAATAAAGACACATTGTAATTTTTATCATTTTTGGAACGAAGAGGCTATGTAATTTTTGCAATTTTTGGAACGAAGATATTTTTTTATTTTTTCAAATTTTAGAACGAAGGCGCTGTGTAATTTTTACCATTTTTAGAACAAAGACACTTTGTCATTTTTTTCAAATTTTTGAAACAAAGGCATTGTGCAATTTTTATAATTTTTAGAACAAAGACACTTTGTCATTTTCGCAAATTTTTGGAACAAAGACATTTTTTCAAACTTTGCAACAAAGATCCTGTCTAACTCTTGTAACTTTTAAAACGAAGAAACCTTACAAATATTTTTATAATACAACTATAACCTGAACTTAAACTACTCAAGATTAAGAAAGACAAAGTACTGAACTACAGTGGCGCCACCTAGTGAAAAACCTAGTTAAAATTGCAAACACCAACAAATCTCAGCCAAAAGTTCCTACATAAATACCCTTAAATAAAACACAGACTATTCCAAGCAATTTAACGCCTCAATATCCCTCCGTAATTAATATTCTGTTTTCTCGAAACTTTAATTCCAATACAAATTCATTTGAATGCAGCTCGTTAGTTTCATTCTCTTCGCAGCTCTCTAAACGCTAAGCTCTTTCGCGTTCAATACCCAAGTCGCGATAGTGGATCTAGAAAATGTATCGTCGCTGATAAGCGTGTTCGCCTTATCGGTTGCAGCTTATTCATGTACGCCCAGATAATATGTACGTGTTGCGTATGCATAATGCCCTTAATTAGTTTACATTGTTACTATTGCGCATAATAAACAAGCGGACTGATTGTAATCGCTGTTACGGATGTGATCTTGCGTTTGGTATTCTGTTAAGAGTTGTTTTGTTTGGAGTGTATTCGGTAATTGTTTTTACTTGGATGTTGATATTTTGTTTGGTTAGATTTTGACATGTTTATGTTTTGACGTACCAATGCTAGTTATATGATTTTCGGTGTAAGTTGCTTTGTAGAGCAGTTAGGATTAGGTTACGTAGTTGAACTTAGAGGACATAGCTAACTATGTGGATCGTTTTATAACAGAGTACTTAAATGACACCACACAGCCATCAATATACTCACATTCTTGATACATGAACGCTGTAATCGTTGACAGTTACATGAGTTTCGTTATAAATTAAATTATAGTACAATTAGGAATCAGGTCACATAATTGAACTTCGAGGACATTGGTAACTATGTGATTCATTTTATAACAGAGCACTTAAATGACGCCACACAGCCATCAATATACTCACATTCTTGATATGTGAACACTGCAATCGTTGACAGTTACATGAGTTTCGTTATAAATTAAATTATAGTACAATTAGGAATCAGGTCACATAATTGAACTTCGAGGACATTGGTAACTATGTGATTCATTTTATAACAGAGCACTTAAATGACATCACACAGCCATCAATATACTCACATTCTTGATATGTGAACACTGTAATCGTTAACAGTTACAGGAGTTTCGTTATAAATTGATTTATAGAGCAGTTAGGAGTTAGGTCACATAGTTGAACTTAGAGGACATTGCTAACTATGTGGATCGTTTTATAACAGAGTGCTTAAATGACGCCACACAGCCATCAATATACTCACATTCTTGATACATGAACGCTGTAATCGTTGACAGCTACATGAGTTTCGTTATAAATTGAATTATAGAGCAGTTAGGAATCAGGTCACATAGTTGAACTTAGAGGACATTGCTAACTATGTGGATCATTTTATAACAGAGTACTTAAATGACACCACACAGCTATCAATATACTCACATTCTTGATATATGAACTCTGTAATCGTTGACATTTACATGAGTTTCGTTATAAATTGAATTATAGTGCATGGAGGGATCAGGTCACATAGCTGAACCTAGAGACCTAGCTCTGTCGATCATTTCTCTACAGTACACCTAAATGACTCCAGACAGGTATCTACATATTCATGCTCTTGATATATCACCACTAATATGGTTGTAGCATGATTCTCTTTATAAGTTGAATTATAGTACGTTTAGTGAGCAATCAGGTCACATAGCTGAACCTAGAGACCTAGCTCTGTCGATCACTTCACAACAGAGCACCTAAATGACACCAGACAGCTATCTACATAGTCATGCTCTTGATACATCAACTCAAGTATGGTTGTTACATGATTTTCTTTGTAAATTGACTTAGAGTACGTTGAATGAGCAATCAGGTCACATAGCTCAACCTAGAGTCCTAGCTCTGTCGATCACTTCACAACAGAGCACCCAAATAACCAGACAGTCAACACACTGACATTCTTAATATATTTTAATCTCATTGCTATCTACATAAATAGTACCTTGAAATACAGTGTCTCCTGCCAAAGACCTCAACCTCGCATGTAAAGTTCAATGTTACGAATACATCAGATTATGTCATTAAATGGCTAATATAAGATTAAATTGCTTGCCATTAAATTTAAATTAATGTAACTAAATTACATTAGTAAATTACATTACTTAATAATTGAAGTTACTATTCAGAGCTGGAAACAATGCAGCTGCACACAATACAATTATCAGCTCCGACCCGATCGATAGTTGCAACATTGAGCTCAACCCGACACATGCATTCTTTCCAGCAGTGTACATTGTAAGATGCAGATAATTAAGGGAATGCATTGAAGTCGATTTTGCGTTAAGCGTGCGACAGGGTTGAATCGCCCTCTAAATTGTTCAATTCGAGCGCAATAACGGGCGCGTAGCACGGAACATCGTGGAACGGCGTCGTTAAATGGAAACGATAATCATTGAGGTATCTGATAGGGCGGCGATAGGAGGAACACGAAGGCGGAACGGCGAAAAGCGATGAGAGAGCACGATAGGCCAGTGACGAGTACGACAGCCACGCTTCAGAGCACTGTCAACGCAAGGGGACGTTCGTGAAAACGACAAAGATAAGGCCGCGTGATTACGTTGACGGTCGCAATCGGAAGCACGATACCGCGCGGACGTAAAAGGGATGGAAATATGAAACGACGAGGAGGACAACAACGACCGGTTGAACGAGCAGGCGGAGGAGGATCGAAGTCGTCGGACGGCGTCGTCATCGGCGTCGTTGCCGCGAGGGATACGAATAGTTAGGTGTCGAGTTCGCCTGGATTCTATGGCCTTCCTGGAATGGAATGCTTTGCATAATGTGACTCCACAGACGGCATTGTGAGAAAGCAAACTCTCCAATTCCTGCTGGCTTGGACGAGATCCAGCCTGCTGACAGAGGAGGCCGTGTAACCGCGATGCTTCCGTCATCCTACCGGTCGATTAACACGAATCGAGCCGAAGTAGTTATGCGAGATTTTTAGATTCCCATGTGGAACTGTCAGTCGGGTAACTGCAATATATCGAACGGCCGATTTCGGAAATGGGGTCAAACTGCCCAAAGCGTAGTCTCTTACGACATAACTGTTTGTGGAAGTTGTAGACGAAGAACAATGGCTGGTTTGTATTTTTGATGTGGATGATTGGTGGACAGTTAGAGAAGACGACATGATTTGATGACATGACAATATAAGTGGAACTTGCGGTATGTTAATTTGAAACTTGTGGGTGGAGCAAAGGGATAAACATGATCGTTTGCATTTTTGATGTGGACGTTTGATGGACAGTTAGAGAAGACAGTCTATCATTTGACTAGCATTCACTTTACAATAGTACCGTAAAGTGTCATTTATAATATATGTTAATTTGAAAGTTACATGTACAGATGGTTGTATGAAATATGTCGTTCATACTTTTAATGTGAAATGGACAGTTAGAGGAGACAGTCTAACATGACTTGATATAAGTGAACTGTAAAATGGCACTTATGATTTATTAATTTGAAAGTTACATGTGCAGATGGTTGTATAAAATATATCGTTAATATACTTAATGTGAAATGGACAGTTACGGAAGACAGTCTAATATGACTTAATATAAGTGAACTATAAAATGACACTTGTGATTTATTAATTTGAAAGTTATACGTACAGATCGTTGTATGAAATATGTCGTTCATACTTTTAATGTAAAATGGACAGTTAGAGGAAACACTCTAACATGACTTGATATAAGTGAACTGTAAAATGACACTTGTGATTTATTAATTTGAAGCTTATAATTGGAGAATGTTGGAGTAAGCTGATTCATCAGTCTCGATATAAAATGAATGGACAGTTACAGCAAGCAGTATGTCATAATTTGATGACATGGGAATATGACATTGTAGAATGGTGTATGAGTTTGAAACTTGTGATTAGAGAAAAGTTGCTGTTTGAACTTATTTGTTGATGTTCTTAATACGAAATGACTGGTCAGTTAGAGCGAGCAGTCATATATTTTTCATATATATATAATAACGTAAAATTACATCAAAGTAGAGAAGTATGGTTGTATGAACCATTTCAGTAATATTCTGAATATAAAATGGCTGATGGTCAGTTAAAGAAAGCAGTGAACTATTATAATGTCTACCATGATTTGATTGCATAAATGTGCTATAAAACAGTGTTGAAGACATATTCAAACACAGAGTACAATAAAATGGTTACGTTCCTCCATCACATCTTTTATTACAAAATGGCTGGCGGTCAGTTAAAGCAAACATGACTCGTTTAGAGATTTATAAAGTGAACTATTATTTCATCGTACAAAAGTATTCGAAAATGATACATGCAATATGTTAATTTAAAACTTAGTTCTTAACCAAAATGGCTACGGTACGAATTCATTGATATTCATATTACAAAATGGCGGATGGTCAGTTAAAGCAAACGTTGACCATATTTTAAAAGCTGTAGATTTAAATATGATTTGAGGACATAAAGATGTGTCAAAATGGTGCCTGTGATATATCAGATTAAAGCTTGAACTTCCAAAAAAATTTCTGGGATAACAAAAATCTAATGTCTGTGTTACAAAATGGCTGACGGTCAGTTAAAGCAGACATTGACCATATTTTGAAGGCTATAGACTTAAATATAATTTGAGGACGTAAAGGGATATCAAAATGGTGCTTGTGATATATCAAATTAAAGCTTGAACTTCAACGAAAATGTCTGTGACAACAATTACCTAATATTTGCATTATAAAATGGCCGACATTGAATTAAACCGAACACTGACCAATTTTGAAACTTACAAACTCAAATATGATTTGAGGACATAAAAGTTCATCAAAATGGTGCTTGTAATACATCCATTTAAAGCTTGAACACCAACAAAAAAGTCTCTGACAAAAATTACCTAACAATTACCTAAAAATTACCTAATATTAGCAAAATGGCCGACGTTGACTTACATTAAACATTGACCAAACCTATAAACTGACAAAAGCTTCAGTAACACATAACTAGCTCAAAATGGCGTATATGAAGCGACGTATAAAGCTCAAACAGTAACGAAATCAGCAAGACATCGATGTCACCCGATAGAAAGCACACCGTCAAGAAATATGAAAACAGTTAGTGCATCACGATCGTTATTTCGACACGATACATTTCGTGGAAGGTGCAGTCCGTTGGCAACGCGTTTAACAAGAATTATGGTAGGATGTGTCGTCATTTTGTCGAGCGGTGTAGGTCAGTGTACCGGTTTGGCGCGATACACATCTACGGGGAGCAACCGCGTGTACACCTCTTCTGTGGCGTCGTCGGTGGTGTCTGGGCATTCGTTGTCGCTGTTACTGCACTCGCGACATGCTTGTTCATTACGCCGTACCGATGCGTATACCGAGGCTCCTGTACACACCGCGTATAACGGAAATGGGAACGTCGAGTGGCGATAGGCGGGAGGCGAGAGTGTCTGTGCTCTGTCAGCCGTCAATGGGGATTCTCTAATTAGCTTTGCGTGCTCGTTACTTTATCCGCGGAATCGGCGCGCACGCGCTGCTGATTAACAGCCGACGTATCTGCCTACCAGATATGTTCCTCTATTTGATATGTCGACTGATATCGAACCGTTTTCTTCTTTTACCCAGGGAAATTATGATCGCCTTTTTATGAGATACTGGAAAATCGGAGGTAACTTTTTTACTGATTTTGACAATTTTTGGAGACGTTTTTTGGCTCTTGTGAGATATGTTTTGTGCTATGTTGGGAAATTGTTTGGACGAATTTGTGGAAATTTTATTTTGATGTGAATGAATGTGATGATGTGAAACGTTCTAGTTAATTTATGTCGTTTAGGTGTTTGAGTGTTTGGAAATTTTGTACTTTGCATGTGAAGAATATGTGAACTTATAAATTGGATATTTTTTAAAGTGAAAGTGCAAGAGTTTCTGTGCTTTCTGTTAGAAAATTTAAACAGTGAGTTGAAATTTTGTTTTGATAAAAAATTGCAAATCTGACAATTTTAAAACTTGAAAGTTCAGAAAATTTAGAAATATAGAAATCTCAAATTTTCAGACTCCCTAATGCAAAAATTCAAACTATTAAACTAATAGTTTTAATTTACTATAAATTTAATTTACGTCCATTTAAAATTTTAATATTTAATTAAAATTAAATGAAAGTAATTATGAAATTAGACAATGTAAGAGTTCAAGAATATAAAAATATGAAAATTGTTAAATTTGTGTCCTCTTCTGACATCAGAAATGTTATTTAGAGAATTATATTCAGAACGAAACTTCGTCTATAAAAAATATTGATTCACCTCCCATCCTTTAAAATGAAAGTTATTTGTTGTTTTAATTGTATTCGTTATGCGCGCAGTTTCGATGTTGTGCTTCATTTTCACGACTTTCGCTGTGTTAATTAAAATTTGATACGCCTTTTTGAAGTTTTATGAATCGCATAATATTCATGTAGGCGTGCATAAATTATAACTTACGCGGAACTGTTTTAATTAACGAAAGGGAGCTGTTAGACCTTTTTGTGTTTCAGCAATATTATGAAAATGGAAATAAAAATGTTAACATAGATTTAAATGAATCACGGCAGCTATTATTTTGCGCTATGAATTATTCTGTAATTAAACAGTTTTGATGTAGTATATTATATTGTTGTACTATTTATTGTATCATATTATGATATTATAGTCTAAAGAAGAGCATCATTATGAATCTTTAGATATTTATTTTAAATATTATATGTAAAAATTATTAACATATTACTTACTTGATTATAATTTTTGGACGTCACTATCTGCGATTTTGCTGTAGTTAAAATATTTTGTAGTCCATGTGAAATTAGGGGGGGTTTAAGTCATCATTTTCCTGGTTTCAAATTTGTTAAAAAATAACAAGCCTTCAAAGTTCACAATTTTTGCCCATGTTTACAAAAATAGGATTCACTTACAAATTTTTTTCTCAGAAACCACTGAACCGATTTAGCTAAATTCTTTTTTGTTTTATTCAAAAAGAATTGGGATATTTTAAAATATTTTTTTCTAATTCCGTCAATTTGTTATAAAATGTCGAAAAATTTTATAGTGACCTTCATTGAAAAAAACGTGGAAAAGGAATTTGTTTAAATTTTTCGACATTTCATAACAAATTGACGGAATTGAAAAAAATATTTTAAAATACCCCCATCTTTCACAAATAAAACAAAAAAGAATTTAGCTAAATCGGTTGAGTAGTTTCTGAAAGAAAAATTCGCAAGCGAAGCCTACTTTTACAAAAATGGGTAAAAATTGCAAACTTTGAAGGCTTGGTATTTCTCAACAAATTTGAAACCGGCAAAATGATGACTTAAACCCCCCATAATTTCATATGAACTACAATATACTTTGATTAGAACAAAATTGCAGATGTTGAATCCAAAAGTGATCGATTTGAATGACCCATGAGTAAGAACAAATGATTTTAAAAACAGGACAATGATTAATGAAATCGGTTGTTAAATACAAGATGAAAATGTTGAACGTTCGAAAGTAGATTCATTAATACAACAGATTGAACGTGTAATCGCGTAATCTGATAAGTTGAATCTCAGCGTCCTCTCGTGTCGGTGAAGCTTGCACGCGATCTGGCAATTACAGAACTAGTTTAACTTTGTCACGTCGAATTGTTAAGTAATCCTTTATCCACGTACTCGTTACGAACTACGTCCGGATTTTCCAGCAGATGTCGTCCCTTGTAGAGCCGATATTAACTTAGTTTTCGGAACTTTGTCCTCGCCTCCGTTGTGGAACTGACGCCGGGGACCGAAGGTCAAGTTTCTTCTCGCAATATGCCTTGTTATCAGAACTACGTAATTGCTTCTTTTTGGTTCAGGGAACACGAACTTGTTTGTTGCCGGCTCGCAACTGATTACGTTTGTATTTCTCGGACAAACACGGAATTACAGATGGCCGGAGGAAGTTTTCAAGTGTAATCCAAATGTTGGGAATAAGATTCTATTTCGTCGAGAAATACGAGTTTGTATACTTAGTAGGTATATTTATTATACTCATTATACTTATTATATTCATTAGGGATTATTTGGTATACATATTAAGGTTAAATGTAAATATATTGCAAGCAGGATTATTTTATACACATGACACATATGGTGCGTCCTATTGATTTATTCAACACAATCTTCTAAGAATTATAAATCAGTTATTACTGTTACAAGATATTTATTTTTAAGTACAATAGGTTGAGAATAATGAATAATCGATGAAATACAGAACGCAACAATTGTGTTTGAAATATTGTTAAAGTGAGAAGACGCAACAGGTGCGTCTCGATTCTTAAGAATAAATTAATAACAATATTATACCATGGTTATTGTTACTCAATATTTATTTTTAATCATAGCTGTTCGAGAGCAGTAAATATTTCATAAAATAAAGAACACAATTAGAGTATTATTGAAATTACTGACGCAACAGGTGCGTCACGGTAGCGACAGTATAAATTGTTATTCAAATATGGAATAATTTCTTTTATGAAGCATTGAATAGTCGTTTAAAATAATATAGATCATGGAATCTGTAAATATTGGTGATATGTGTGCAGTTAACAGTGTCATTTAGATCTGAAACGTACATGCCGCATCGATCGTTGAGTTGTACTACTGGAATGCTAAACATACGTACAAACTGAACATTACTCGATTTTAAGATCATAATTTATGCTGTATTTCATTGTAACATTGTTTTACGAATTTTTACTTGAAAATAATCACAACCTGAACCTCAAGAAATTAATTTTGCCAATACTCAGTAATTTTCAACGTACAAAACATGAAAAGTTCTACTCCACGTATAAACACTTGCTAATTTTTCCATAACCTCAATATACCGAAAAAAGGCGGTAAGCGTCGAGTAGGCATAATGTGCCGTGAAAGTAGTATGGCCGACAAAATCGTCTATAATGAAATTTACAACGCCCCTGCATTTAATTCCTTTTGTCTCAAAAGTAACACTGGAGATCTTCCACAATGCACTTATCACTGGAATACGATTTCAAGTCCTCTGACGTCGCTGATAGAATAATGGCGACGTGGTTATAAGAGGATGAAGCTCATGGCCTCTGACGCACACTCGGCTCCTTTCGTTGTCAATTGCCCTGTAAGCTGAGCTTGGTCATACTCAAGGGATAAAAAGAGAACCCTGCTTCTCATAATTCCCTCTTACTTACTAGTACTATGCTGACCTGATCAATAACCATTGTGCTTTGTTGATGGCACGCTATGGGACGCGAAGATAATGGAGTGTTTTCTTCCAGTTTTAGACACCTTTTCATCACCACGGACATTAATCATTTCCGTTCTGGAAATTTGGGAAAAGATTTATTCATCGATGTCAACGAGTTGGCGTGAGGCTGACGTGTTTGGAGCTCCGATTAGAATAGAAAAATGGACGCCTTTGTATATTGGCTCTCGCGCACCAATTAGGCCAAACGTCTCGAGAGTGAGATAGTGCGAATTGCGTTCAGCAGTTATTGTCATTATTCTTATTTGCCGAAATGTAACTGGAAGTGTTCACGGTGGGTTAGGTGGAGCGAGTGGCTTCTTTTACTCTGGCTCGACCTACGCGCCAATTCCTGGCTTGTCTACAGTAGAGACTGTGATGATCCAAGGGAACGTAGGGATTCTGGAAGCTAGGAAATATGGCGATTCCGAGGACTGTGAGAATCTAGGGAATTCTGGAACTGTAGAGAATGTGGGGATGTGACCTAGGGATCCAGAGACTGTGGACTGTGGTGATCCTAGCGAACTTAGAGGCACTGGAGACTGAAACTATGGATATGGAATCTGGGAGTCTTAGGAACTTTGAAGACTCTAGGGACCATGGTCTAGGTATCCTAACCTGTAGCTCCCAATTCTCTCGAGAGTGAGATAGTTCTACTTGTGTTTAATAGTTGTTATTCTTATTTGCTTATATGCTGGAAGTGCCCACATTGGGAGCTTCTTTCACTTTTATTCATGGGTTGACATCCGTAGATGTCAACGCGTCAACTCATGGGTTGACATTCATAGATCTCAACGCGCCAACTCATGGGTTGACGTCCGTAGATTCAACGCGCCAACTTGGGGGCTGACGTCCGTAGATGTCAACGCGCCACTCATGAGTTGACATCCATAGATCTCAACGCGCCAACTTATGGGTTGACATCCATAGATCTCAACGCGCCAACTCATGGGTTGACGTCCGTAGATTCAACGCGCCAACTTAGGGGCTGACGTCCGTATATGTCAATGCGCCAACTCATGAGTTGACATCCATAGATCTCAACGCGTCAACATATGGGTTGACATCCATAGATCTCAACGCGCCAACTTAGGGGCTGACGTCCGTAGATGTCAACGCGCCAACTAATAGGTTGACATCCGTAGATTTAACCGATCTGGTAAATCCAAGTACTTCAGTTTAAACAGTTTGAATCTTCTCGAAGGACAGTATTTAATTTGAAGTTGGTGCTGTAGTTGAAGAGGTATATCGCAGCCGTAAATGTTACCGATAGATTCTGTTGATTTAAGCGATCGGACCGAATTTGAATAATTTAATTTAAACAATGTGGATCGAATCTGCTGAAGGGACAGTATATAATTGAAAGGTAGTTATGGTGCTGTAGGTGAAGAGGTGTTTCGTGATTGTACATGTTACTGATAGGTAGATTCTGTGTGATTATAGATTCTGTTGATTCAAGCGATTTGGGCGAATTTGAATAATTTAGCTTAAACAATGTGGGTCGAATCTACTCAAGGGACAGTATGTAATTTGAAAGGTAGTTATGGTGTTGTAGATGCAGAGATATATCGTGGTTGTGAATGTTAGCGATAGGGAGGTTCTGTACTGTGTTGTATTTCATTATTTATTAGATAAAGGTAATCGAGTTAATAGTTCAGTTTTAAATTATTTAAATAAATTGTTAATTATCAAACTTTAAATTATTAAAAAAAAATTCATGAAATTACTTAGTCCACTTTAGATTATTTAAATGTATTATTCAAATTTATTGTTCGGATTTAAATTATTCAAATAATTCATTGGTTTTCATTGTCCTGATTAAACTATTCAAATTAATTATTCAGATTTAAATTATTCAAATAAATTGTTGGTATTAATTATTCAGTTTAAATGATCGAATAAATTATTCAAATTAATTGTCCAGGTTTAGATTATTCAAATAAATTGTTGCAATTAATTATTCACTTTAAATTATTCAGCAGCACGTTCCAAGGTCGTTGAATTATCCTTGACATTTCAAGGCTATTAAAATGAACGAGCTCTTCCTTAAAATTACTGTTAACAATCACTATCAAGAAAACAGTTTTCAATAAAAAAAAGTATTAGCCGTAACAAATATCTTTTATCCGGAATAAAAAATAAAAAAATAGATAATATAAAACAGAACGAATTTCGCGAGGCATTTCAAGTCCTCCCGGAAATGTTTCGTAAAAAATGTTCGGAACACATGTTTTTGGCAATAAACGTTTTTAATAAAGAATTTCATGAACGCAGCGCGATAAAATGCATCGTAAATTCAGAAAATAAACTGGCAAATTTGTACATCCTGTTACATCGCAGCCATGTTTAATTAATTTAAATAAAGCAACTAGAGACGAACGAATTGGCCATTTCTCTTTAAAATTTCATTGCGTGTTAATTATCAGAGGCGAGTGGCGTGCAAATACAGCCTACGGTATCGAATTTAAAATCAGATACACAGAGGACCATTGCGATGCAACAACGATTGTAAATGCAACAGCACCTGTTAGTCGATAACCGTGCTGAATATTTACTTTGTCGGGGAAATCATTTTTTCACGTCACATCGAATATTTTTATTCCTGCAGTTTATTCAATTTGTTACGAGTAATTGTACGATCATTTATGTATTTACTAAATTGTTTATAATTAATTATAGGATTATTTATTCGTTTATTAAATTATTTATAATTGATTTTATGATCATTTATACGCTCTGTAAATTATTTATAATTAATTTTACGAGCATTTGTACGTTTTGTAAATTATTTAGAATTAATTATAGGATCGTTTATATATTTACTAAATTGTTCATTATTTTTTTATACGATCATTTATGCATTTATTTAATTATTTATAGTTGTACGGTTTCATACAAAAATAGAAGATTGATTGTATGTTGGTTGTAATTGTTTTAAATGAATAGATTTTGATAACTGAATACAGTAGACTCTCGTTATATTGCCGTAGATGGAGGTATTGTTAGATTTGGCAATATATGGGGTTCATTAAAGAGCTCTTATTGTTTCAAATTTGTTTAAAATATTATTATAGTATTTAATTAGTATTTTTGATTTTAATATTTACAAGTATTTTTGAAATTTTAAAATTGAAACCTTTTAATCTTTATGAGTTTGAAAACTAAAAAATTTGAAAATTTTTAGAAATTTGTGAATATAAAAATCTGTAATTTATAAACTAGAAAATGATTAGCTTTGCAAAACTTTGCACGTACAAAATTGTCAAAAAATTAAAAATATCTGAATTTGAAATTTGAAAATTTTTACAAATGTCCGCCGTCGAATAATTTCGAACATGATATTAATAGCGTTTGATAGTGTTTCGAAACATGTTAGAATGGTAGGGAATTAATTCGTACGACAGGAAATGCGAATAGAGCGCAAGATGGTTGTAATTGAAATTCTGTTCGTGGAAATGACGAACCACATGGCACACGAGCAGTTTCGTTTCGCACAGAAGGTAATTTGCCTAATACCATCGCTTGCAAAATGAATTTCTGAGAATCGAGATTCAACTGACGAGAATGTCATTTAACGCGCGCGTTACGAATACGGTATGTTTCTGAATTCACATCAATAACTATAATTAAATTTCTTAGTACTTTGCTGAATTTCACGGAATTTTAAAATCTGTGTGACGAAAATGACAATATGAAATCGGTGGAAAATTGACTGAATAAAAACGTAATTTTATTACAATTAGTATATTTCATACTAGTACATATATCGTACTAAAATAAAAATATATTCAATATACAGTCAGTGTAAAAAGTATTCGTACAGTAATTAATTTCAACAAAAATGTTGTGAAACGTCATTTATTAACAAAATTTTAACAAATAAAAATACATACATATTCTTAGATGTCTATGTATTCTATGTAAGAATGTGTATGTATTTTTTATTTGTTCAAATTTTTTTAATAAATGACGTTTCACAACATTTTTGTTGAAATTAATTACTGTACGAATACTTTTTACACTGACTGTATACATATATAAATAAAGATATATACATACATATGTTGTTAATTTTGTAGCAAATATGTGTACTAATATTATGCTGCTAATTTTGTAGCAAATACATGTACTAATATTATGTTCTTTATTTGGCACCAAATATATGCATTAATATTATGTCGTTAATCTTGCAGCAAATATGCATACTAATATTATTGTATCAATATTCCGGAAAGTATACATATTAATATTATGTTAATGTCCGAAGTGAAATCTTGAAAATTATACGAACGTGTAATATTACCTCGTCGGACACGAACGTGATAAGATCACTTCAACCAGCCCAAAATGTGTTACACAGCTGGAAATTTATTTTTAAATAACAAGAACACTGTTGTAACCATTTTCCCCAACTTTTGCACTCGTCACCAAATCAGTGCCATATAGCGAGACTGCCTCGTACCCTACAATATCATCGATCTCCGAGGTCCAAATTGATATCGGGGTCCAAATTGATACGATGTGAACTACATGTTCGACTACCATAAAATCATGCAAAACTTTCCATTTCTAGCAATAATTTCACAGCGATTTCTATGGGGCATTAGAAGGAATCGATGATGCGAATGGCGCAGCAATGGTATGAATTGATCGCTCACGTGCGTCGCAGCGTCAGCAATAGTGAGTGAAAATTAAACGACACGGAATCATTAGGATTAACAAGTGAATATAAGTGGACTAAGAAATGAATTTGACTTCGGACTAGTTTATTTTGCTATGTGATGACTGTTCGAGAGTCCTCGAAGAATTTTTACGTTTTACAAAGGCTCGGGGTGTACAATTTTTGTGACGTCGCTGAGGAACAACAGTTTCTTTTCTATTGGTTTAGCTGAAATTCGGGTGGAGATGGAAATGAGATGTATGACTTTTCCCCAAAGCGACCTAAGAGAGAGTATCAAATTTCATACTTTACAAGTTTCTCAAATTTCATAATTTGCCAGTTTCTAAAATTGCCACATATCTAGATTCCCAGAATTCTCCAATACTTCTAAATTCGACAAATCAATCATATTTCTGAAATTCCCATATAATTAAAGTTTAAAATTTCCAGAAGTTTAATTTGTGGAATTCTCAAATTTCCAAGTATTTCCTTCTGTTATATCACCTCTCGTTAAATTGCCATATATTGATCGTTACATTATCACGTGTTGAGTTAACATGCATAACATTATTACTCAATATCTCTCCACACATTGAATCATCACGCAGTATATTACACGTTTTATATTACCACGTGTTATATCGCCAGGTATTATATTACTATGCATTGGATTAGCACAAATGGAATTTCCTCACGTGATATCATTATATACTAAATACTCACACATTAAACTACATCCTTCGCAGTGATTGTATCACCTCATCGCCACTGATTGTATCACCTCGTGTTATATTGCCATTTTCCTAACTCTCCTAAAAAATGAATCTCATTAAACACAGTAAAAGTAATAACTACCAAAGAATAGGAACAGGAAAATACATATCTACGAAATCGACTGTGGCAATATAACGAGAGTCTACTGTAGATGCAAAATGCCTGTTTTCACGAACGATCGCCGGCCGTGCATCTCTCGAAGGGCGAGCGCTGCCCGATAAATTATCCGGTTGGTCGACGGTGCACGGCGGCGGCATTATTAGTCACGACAAAGGCAGTCAGCCGCAATAACTCAGCTAGCGCCTTCTTATATTTATAATAATTACACCTCGCGTCTTGATCGCCGTTCTGGATGTCGATATCGAGCGGCAGGCCTCTCGAGAAGCTGTCCAACCGTTTTACTTGTTCGCGAATCGCTGCTGCGAGTATATACGCCATCTCTTATCGCTAATCAATTTCCTGAGTCTCCTCGACTACCCTTGCGCTGACGTGGAAAACACACAACAATAAGACGGCAGTCAAGGAAGGTCGAATCTATATGCCATCTTGTCGGACGTGCACATAAATTTTTTATATTATCATAAGAGTGTGGCTATTCATTGAACAATAGTCATTGGATAATATTCGCATGGATAAACGTGCATATTGATTTCGGCCATATATAGAGAGTTTAGCATATTGCAAGATAAGCTAGTATGATCGTATGATTTTTGTGAGGAAATACAAAGGAGAATCAGTGTGTGAGAAAAATATGTAAAATAATGTTGGTCTGTGGACGGCCATATATGTGGAGTTTTTATTTCCTTGCGTATATTGCGTCTTTACGATTCTTTCAACGATATCTTTTGATGAGTACTTGTACTTATTTTGTGTCCGAGTAAACAAAGGTTTCTCTGAACCCGAATCTCCGAGGTGGTTAAATTTGAGGACAGTTTGTAAGATGATTGCTCCAGAAAGAAAATGGAGTCAGTGGAATGGTTTTAGAAAGAATCTGTTACGAATGAAAAAGTTCGTACAATTAAGGTTAATGTTTGTTGAATCAAAGAGACAATGAGTATCCCACGATGCTTGTTCGAGAGTTAAATAGCAGGTCTCACGACCCGATAATTAGAGAATGGTGAGGTTGGGAAGGGCGCGCCTCCTTACCTCGTTATTTCGCTCGATAGCTGCGAATGTGAGAAAATGTAACGCACGAATTCTCTTCTAATTACAACGCCGCTTAAATTGAAACAGCGGAGCTAAACACATGCGGTTCTACAATTTTTATTCGCTGACACAAAACGTTAGCTACCGTAACGACCTCCATTCTACTTTTCGTACTTTTTTGGTCACGCTGCCTAGGATGAAACAAATACAGTAATTCTGTACTTACTTAATACCTTGTCCATTGTTTCCCTTCTTTATTTCGTGCGTGGTGAATTTGCTTTGTATTGTTCGCTGTATGACACATTTTTCGTTTTGTTCACTATATGACCCATTTCGGGTTTACGTTCGTTATATTGCTCATTTGGGGTTGATGTTCGTTATATTGCTCATTTCGGTTTTATATTCGTACTTTTTTATTGATCATCGTTCACTTTGATTTCTATCGTTCATTGTTTATTATATTGCCCTTTTCGTTTTGTATCGTTCATTATTTATTTTACACCATACTTAATGTTTGTAAAACTTACATTAATAGTGTTATGCTCATTATAGTGCCTAATTTGATTTATATCGCATTGTTCATTATATGGCACGTTTATCAGCTATGATTTTACAATGATAGTCTACTTACTTTGGTTCCTATTCGATATATTGCTCTGCTTGGTTTAGACTGTTCATTACATTACCTACTTTGACTTATATTACTCCCAGTTTTGTAATGTTCGTTATATTGTCCATCTTGTACTGCACCGTTCATTATATTGCTCATCTTGGTTTATATCGTTGACTATTCTGCACATTCCAGCATATTGCTCATTTCATGTTATACTGTTCATTATATTGCCCATCTTACTTTTTATTGCTCGTTATTTTGTAATGTTCGTTATATTGCCCATTTTGCTTTTTATTGTTCAGTAAATTCTTCATCTTGGTTTATACAGTTGTTCTGTTTATATTGTTCATTATATCCATCCTGATTTGTTATTCACTTTATACAATTCTACATTTGTGAATAAAAATATTTTATTAAACTTATGCAAATATTTTCTCAGTTATCGATTTAATGTACTGTTAGTATGCAAATTGTGCAGATTTTACAAATTCGAATTAATTTATTTCGTTTCCTTAATGAACTATATTCCGCGTTTTACTGTTTTCATATTTTTGCACGATCTGATAAAATTACACAATTTTTTCATTATCCTACAATCGAAATATAAAGCATGGCGTTTTAATTTCATTACTTTAATCGGATAATGAACTAATCAGTATCGACCATTACCTGACTAATTAGCTGCTGATACGTTCATTAACAGATTCATTTCCACAGTACATTCATATAGTGCGATATTGCTAATTAAATTTTTATATAATTCTATCATTTTGCAATTGAGTTTAATTTAATTTTATATAGTCCACAGATACATTATTTTATTATTGTCCATAAATATTAGGAACTGTTTACTTTTTCAAATTTTCAAACAAGACTTTGCATATTATTTTATAAAAACTGTAAACAAAATTCTGATATATTGACAAAATTTTTTTAATTCAAAAAGGATGTTGGTACTGTAAATGGTTATTTTTATGAATCCATATAAATTGTCAATATTAATTGACAGATTCCACGCACATTCAATATTTATCGACAAAGTGCATATTCCTTTGTTCAATATTTACTCATAAATTGTGTTTGCTTTATTTGTCCGATATTTATTGATAATCTATATCTTCCTCAGATATTTGATATTTATCAACGTTAACGAAATATTGGCAATACTGTGTTAATATATGGTTCACCTAATTGTGTCTGAATTATTTGCAAGTTATTTGGTATATGACAAAATTATTTATAATTCCTTCACTTTGACATACCAATGCATAAATATGATTTTATCATTTTGATAGACAATTATTTTTGTTTGAACTTACGTTGGATTAATTTTGATGTAACTAGCTTGGAACATAAGTTAATGATTTATATTTCATTGCATTTGTTTGGAAATCAGAGTAAATTTGAAGCAATTTAACCTAACTTAATGTAGGACATAAATTTAACATTTAAATTAAATTTAAATTCAATTATTCTTACAAAAGGTTAAGATAGACTGACATAACCTAACTTGAAACACAAGTTTAATATCCAAATCTAATTATTTTTTGTTTAAAGTTAAATTAGACTAAATTTGAAGCAACCTAACCTAACTTAATGTAGGACATAAATTTAACATTTAAATTAAATTTAAATTCAATTATTCTTACAAAAGGTTAAGATAGACTGACATAACCTAACTTGAAGCACAAGTTTAATATCCAAATCTAATTATTTTTTTTTAAAGTTAAATTAGACTAAATTTGAAGCAACTTAACCTAACATAACATAGAACATAAATTTAACATTCAATTTAAATTTAAATTTAATTATTCTCAATTAAAATTAAATTTGACTATAATTCAGAATAACCTAACCTAACAAATTAATTTATTATTCAAATATAATTATTCTTCTAAGACGTTTAATAAAAATGTGAGGTAAACAAACCTAACTTATCTTAAAATATAAACTTACCACTGAAATTATCCTAATTCAGTCCAAATACTAAAAGCCATTATACTAAAACCAAAAATTAAACATAGTCGAATTAAACAATTTCGAATTATGTACCTCCAAATCATTTATCTTCACCCTAAGACACATAAGCTAATAATCCTCCATATGATACCCAAACATGTCTCTTGAAATATTATTTATTCACATTTTACATGAAGACGTGTTCACACATGTATAACCATATATGTCCACCACACACACATGTCACAATAAACTAACATATACCCTTACCATCATACAACCTTCACGACCAACCAAAATGAACCAGAAGCTATCACAACACTCCTCACGACCCCAAACTTCCGGTATCCTTAATTCCTGACCACGTGGCTCATAATTCACGATAAAGTAGTCTAAAGCACAGCTCTCGATGTAGCAAACGATCCAGCGGTATTAATGACCAAACGCAATGTGTACGTATTATCGAGCAGAATAACCCTTAACCTTGCTCCCATTAAACTCCCCGAGCCGTCTAGAAAGTAGAAAATGCGTTTCTTGCTCGTACCAAGGCGGTTCTATCCACGGCAATATACGTAGGGACGATCAGGAAAGAGATGCAACGTTCGATATGCATCTCTCCATCGGTTTAAAGCGTGTACGTACTGTCATTACATACGGAAAGGCGGCTAGTTATTTGATAATTATAGAGAAACCGCATGGGGCACCTTTCGTGCAGTGATTTTCACCGGGCCGTGAGAATTGAACCGCTGATGGGAATCTGTTCGGTGATTAGCTATGCGTTTTGGATGATGGTTTATGTAACTGTGAATGATTGTGCGAAACATCGACTTTCTGGTGTGCAGAATTTCTATTGTGTTCGTGCGGTGTACGTTTCTATTACCTATATACGTTTATTTGTGATAAGGTTTATTGTAAAGATGTTTATGGTACTATTGTATGCTAAAAACTTCGTGGATAATCTTGTAGAAAGTTTTCGATGTAAGTTTGAATCACTGGAGAATGTGGGGTAGATATGGTTTTGATATGGTAAGTCGTGTCACTTTTGGGGAGTTGGAACGAAGGAAGGTGGAGAGTTGGAGAGTTTGGTGATTTGGGAATTGGTGGAGGTGGATTTGGAAGTTTTAGAATTTGGGGATGAGATGAGGATTTGGGGGTGTGACGATATGTGGATATGAGAATTTGGGGATGTGGGAATTTGAGGATGTGAAGATTTGGGGATGTGATGATATGTGGATGTGATGATATGTGGATGTGACGATATGTGGATGTGACGATATGTGGGTGTGAGAACTTGGGAATGGGAAGATTTAGGCATGTGAGATTTTGAGGATGTGAAGATTTGGGCATGTGAGAATTTGAGGATGTGAAAGTTTGGGCATATGTGGACTTCGGAATGTGAGAATTTGAGGATGTGAAGATTTGGGGATGTTACTATATGTGGATGTGAAGATTTGGGCATGTGACAATATGTATATGTGAAGATATGTGAATGTGACGATATGTGGGTGTGAGAATTTGGGAATGTGAAGATTTGGGGATGTGAGATTTTGAGGATGTGAAGATTTGGGCATGTGAGAATTTGAGGATGTGAAGGTTTGGGCATATGTGGATTTAGGAATGTGAGAATTTGTGGATGTGAAGATTTGGGCATGTGACGATACGTGAATGTGACGATATGTGAATGTGACGATATGTGAATGTGCCGATATGTGTATATGACGATATGTGAATGTGAGAATTTGGGGATGTGGGAATTTGGGGATGTGGGAATTTGAGGATGTGAAGATTTGGGGATGTGATGATATGTGGATGTGACGATATGTGGGTGTGAGAATTTGGGAATGTGAAGATTTGGAAATATTAGAAGTTGAAGATGTGATTTGGAAACATTATAATTTTGGATATAAATATTTGAGAATATGAGAATTTGTATATATGAAGATTTAATAACATAATAACCTTAAATCCCAAAAATTCAAACCTACATGCCAAGAACCTCTGAGCACTCACTCCTATCTACTTATCTCATCCTCCAACAATATACATCCAACCCCAGTCATTCTTCACGCACCGTACCAACAATTTCCCAGCAAGCATAATCTCCTCTAATAGCTCAAGGTTTAATAGCATACCTTAATTACGTTAACAAAAATGTTCTCTTCTTTCATTACATCTCTATACATCCACCGTAAACTAATGACCGTTTGAAAGAGATTGAAACGCATCTTAGTCAAAGGATCAACAGATCCGTACGACGACTTCATACCTCGCGTGTACGGCTCAATGTAACCGGACTATGCCCTTAGAGAGCGAATAAGAAGGTAGAAGAGGCAGGATTGAAATGTATCTTGATCCTGGAAGTGGATTTACATAATTGCTTCGACTTGGCTGGGCTTTCTCCCGCCAGGACCTTTCGCTGGATATAGGTTGTCCCACGCGATATTGGATTTCACGACGCAACACAGACCTCTGAAATGGTCGGGGCTCGTAAAAAAAGAACCACGAAATGGAAAGCGAGTCGATCGATTCTAGTTACCGAGTTGTTACTACCTTATTTATCTATTGCTTGTCCGCAGGGCGATGTAAGGCTTTGCACGGATTGTTGGTAGGACTTGTTGTGGATGGTGTGGAATCTGGATTTTTAGATTTGGGAATGTGGGAGTTAGAGAATGTTAGATTTGGGAATATTAGTATTTGGTAGTGTGGAGATTTGGGGATGTGAGGATTTGAAGATATGTCGATTTAGGAATGTGAGAATTTGGGGATGTGAAGATTTGGACATGTGTAGATTTAGACATGATCTGGATTTTTAGATTTGGGAATGTGGGAGTTAGAGAATGTTAGATTTGGGAATATTAGTATTTGGTAGTGTGGAGATTTGGGGATGTGAGGATTTGAAGATATGTCGATTTAGGAATGTGAGAATTTGGGGATGTGAAGATTTGGGCATATGTGGATTTAGGAATTTGAGAATTTGGGGATGTGACGATATGTGGATGTGAGAATTTGGGCATATGTAGATTTCGGAATATGAGAATTTGGGAATATTAGTATTTGGTAGTGTGGAGATTTGGGGATGTGAGGATTTGAAGATATGTGGATTTCAGAATATGAGAATTTGGGGATGTGAAGATTTGGGCATATGTGGATTTACGAATGTGAGAATTTAGGAATGTGGCGATATGTGGATGTGAGAATTTGGGTATATGTGGATTTCGGAATATGAGAATTTGGGGATGTGATGATATGTTAGTGTGGAGATTTGGGGATGTGAGGATTTGAAGATATGTGGATTTCAGAATATGAGAATTTGGGGATGTGAAGATTTGGGCATATATGGATTTACGAATGTGAGAATTTAGGGATGTGACGATATGTGGATGTGAAGATTTGGGCATATGTGGATTTAGGAATATGAGAATTTTGGGATGTGACGATATGTGGATGTGAGAATTTGGGCATATGTGGATTTAGGAATGTGAAAATTTGGGGATGTGACGATATGTGGATGTGAAGATTGGGCCACGTGTGGATTTGGGCATGTGTGAATCTGAGGATGTAAAAATTTGGACATGTGTGAATTTGAGGATATGAAGATTTGGGCATGTGTGAATTTGAGGATGTGCAGATTTGATGATATGTTGAATTTTGATGTGACGATACGTGGATGTGAAGATTTGGCCATATGTGGATTTGGGTATGTGTGAATTTGAGGATATGAAGATTTGGACATATGTGAATTTGAGGATGTGAAGATTTGGGCATGTGTGAATTTGAGGATGTGAAGATTTGATGATGTATTGAATTTTGATGTGACGATATGTGGATGTGAACATTTGGGAACATTAGTATTTAGACACATGAAGATTTGGAAATATTAGTATTTGGGTATATAGACATTTGGTACTTTACATCTAACATATTCTGTACACTAAACATCTACTGAAACATCCACTAAAGCACCCTACAGACAGAAAGTAAAGACCATCTGTAATTAATTACTCATTTAAGAAAATGTTGAAACACCTTCAGGTACATGCTTCCTTAATTAATCCTACATTTACCTTGCAACGGAGATAATTCCAGCAATTTTGCAACTGAAGTAAAATTCTTTGCACTGAAGTTGCATTCAACTATGTAGACATCATTTACCTCGATATTGCCATAAAAGCAAAGGCATCTGAAAATTTTCTCAAGTATTAAAATTATGAAACTTGTACTTTTTTCTGAGGATTTACGTAGTGTCTTTTGCATGTTCTGTATCGGTGATACAAGAACGCACGAGCCGGTGATCTCTCACGGAGAGCGGAGATAGGACGCGCAAAAACAGCGGTACCAGCGATGTCTTCGTTACGATATCTGCCACTTAATTACCGGTCCCGTAAGGAACGCCGATAGAGCCGAAGAGCTTAATTGCACCGTGTCTGCTTTACATGTGGAGAAAAAGTGGCTGACCGTGGTATCGAGACTACTACTGTCAAGATTTATTCGTTGGCTAAGTGCATCATCGGTGAACGGAATCCGATGATAAACCGCCGTCTTTTTCCAATTATTCACCGTTACCGCCTTCGTTACTTTCTACGACTTTGCGTTCTCCTTAATTAACTTTCACCTCGTCAGATTTTTATAAACAAATTTTATCCAATGTGGAGCAAGATCCTATGTGGAGCAAGATCCAATGTTGATCTTGGGATCCAATATTGATCTTAGGATCCACATTTAAGGATTTGTAATTTTCACGTTTGATCATTATACCTTTGTGCAATAATTGTACTTGATAATTGTGTTAATACCTGGTCGTTATAATTGTGTTAACACATGTGTTAACATACGTGATAATACCAGATGTAGACCAAATCCAACTCCGAGAATAAAACCGCTAATATGTGTCCTGAACTGCTGATTCGAGATCCATCGACAAGATAGAAGCTCCAAGAGAATCATACGACATCGATGTTCTTTAAGGTTCCGATCGTTTGTTGGCGAGGAAGAAAGTCAAGAAAGGAGGAAGGAAATGTGAAAGAAAGTCCCGAAGGAGTTATCAGATTAGGATCGTACCCACGAAATGGCACGCTAGGGGTTTGATCATCCAATCGAACGCGGAGTCGTATCTTCCCTGTTAAAGGACAAGTCTTTTTCGAAGTAACGAACGAATTCTTCTTTCCTTCGAAGGGTAACTAGAGGACGCAGATAAAAGTGCAATTTCGTTGAAAGAGCGTTCTTCTGACAAGAGGGTAGCTGTCCCTTAGTTAGGTTAGTTTAGTTATGTCGACTTTCTGACGACCTGATTCACAGGAGAGATTGTGAAGTGTTCACATGATCATTTTCTACGAATTTCATTTTTTATATTGATGTATAATCATGTTTCTTATTGATGTATCATATTGATGTTTCTTATTGATGCATTATATTGATGTTTCTTATTGATGCATCATATTGATGTTTCTTATTAATGCATCATATTGATGTTTCTTAATGATGCATTATATTGATGTTTCTTATTGATGCATCATATTGATGTTTCTTATTGATGCATTATATTGATGTATCATATTAATGTATCACATTGATGCTTCTTATTGATGCATCATATTGATGTTTCTTATTGATGCATTATATTGATGTATCATATTAATGTATCACATTGATGTATCATATTAATGTATCATATTGATGTTTCTTATTGATGCATCATATTGACGTTTCTTATTGATGCATCATATTGATGTTTCTTATTGATGTATCATATTAATGCCTCACATTGATGTTTCTTATTGATGTATTATATTGATGCATCATATTGATGTTTCATATTGATGCATCATATTGATGTTTCTTATTGATGTATCATATTGATGTTTCTTATTGATGTATCATATTGATGTTTCTTATTGATGCATTATATTGATGTATCATATTAATGTATCACATTGATGCTTCTTATTGATGCATCATATTGATGTTTCTTAATGATGCATTATATTGATGTTTCTTATTGATATATCATATTGATGCATCAAATTGACATTTCATATTGATGTATCAGTATTTACAATACTTCTATGTCATCAGATGATGCTGAACCTAATGTCTCTAAATTAGCCATTGCATATATGACAGCCTGATAAAACAATCAATATAAAACCAGTATAACTATAGAATTAATATGACTATAATACTAATAGAACTATAGTACTACAAATATGAGAATGTTATGCCACAGCATTTCGTAAATATTTCAAGGAACATGGTGGAGTATCAGTAGCGTATGACTCACGTACAAGATTGATGTCACATTTCAGACGGTTTAACATGAAAATTCATTCTCCGAAGGCTAAGGGAAGCGCGTCACTGTGGAGTGACAAATGGGGCCACCGTTGACCCCCGATGAGCGTTTAAGAAACTCGTTAGAGTGCAAATCGCCCGACAATCCAGCGACGAGGTAATAGTTGGAAAGTGGTCGCAAAAATCGCGAGGACGGCAGCTGTCAGCCGAACGAAAATGCGGAAGCTCCGTTCGGCAAAAACGACGCCGATATTTGCGACAAGGAAGAAGATTCAGCTTGGCATCCACGTTTCATTTAACTTCTTAACTGTGCAATTATTTTTCGACCAAGGCATCAAAGATACCTAGCGCTCTTTCGCCGTCGGCCGATCAATTCCAACGTTTCCGGTTCACTGGGATTCTACTCTTTCATCATCGAAATTGCATTCAACATCGTCGACAATTTTTTCCCTTTCTGTGTCTCATGAAATTCTACCCCGTTTATTCAACTGGGGACACTTTGCCGGTTTTTCGGGTAATATTTTGCGATGTATTCTACTCATCTTCAGATATTTTCTATTTACGGCAGACATCGCGACGATATTGCCGGATATAATATCGCAGAAATGGTTTTCACGTATTGGATTTCGTAGATCGAAGTCGTTCGAAAATTTCTCGAGTATTTGAAATTTTATGACGGGAGGACGGTAATATGAGTTTGAAGCACTCGCATAGTGACAACGCTTCAATTTTTGCGATTTTTATTCATTGATATAGTAGATTCGTGTAATATTGTCATCGACAAGAATGTGGAAGTGGATTTTGAAGTTAGCAATATAGGAAGATATTTTTCTGAAATGTTTGATGGTTGAAGTTTTATCATTACTGGCAATATAATGCAATGAGATATATGTTGTTTACTAGTGACGATATACCGTACGTTGACCCAAGTGGCAATATAACACGTAGTAATAATATTATTGATGGCGATATAACGCGATGAAATAAAACTAGCTGCGATATAAGATATGATACAACTGGATGCGATATAACATGTATTGATAACACTAGCGGTGAAATAACGCAAGGATGAGATATTTAATGGCTATATAACGCGCGTCGATGTAATTAATGGCAATATATCGCACGTTGACGTAACTAGTGGCAATTTAACGCGTGCTGACATAACTAATGGTAATATAACGCGCGTTGACAAAACTAGGGGCAATATAACGCGCGTTGACGGAAATGGCGATATAACGCGATGTAATATAATAAGCTGAAATGTAACACGTAATTATAATAGTTGTGGTGAAATATTATGTAGTAAGATGACTACTGGCAATGTAACTCGCGGCGATATAAGTGATGGCAATATAACGCGAGTTAACACAGCTAGTGGCAATATAACGCGCGTTTATACAACTAGTAGTATTATAATATGTGTTGATACAGCTAGTGGTAATATAACATTCGGTGATATAACTAGCGGTGATATAATTAGTAGTGATATAACTAGTTGCAATATAACGCGACGTGATACAACTAATTGCAATATAACCCGTAACGCGGCGATATAACTAGTAGCAATATAACACGTATTGACACAATTAGTGACGATGTGATTTATTGCAATATAACATGATGTAATGGCGATATATCTCGCGGTCATATAACTAGTTCCTACAGCTTGAAATAAATTATCATTGTTTAAATGTAGTACATATAACAACTTAAATTACACTATTTCCAATAATTCACAATCAACAAAACAAAAAGTTAATAAAAATAGTAATATCATCAAAACTTCACTGATTACAATAAAATCGCAAAAGGACCAAAACCTTCCAAACCGCAATTACTATATTGCTACTCCCATTCTCCACCGGAAAAGTGTACGATTTCTCTTTCGAAGCATGCCTCGTCCCATTTTCCCGCGCAAAATTTCAACGAGCATCGCCGTCGAAACGAGCCTGAAAAAAAAAGGGCCGAAATAACGTCCGTTAATCAACGAGCCTAAACGCCTCATCGGCACACGTGCACACGCTCGCGATGATTTTAGATTGTGAACGCGTGTATCGTGGCGGGACTCGTAAATCCGGCAGCTCTGAAATCGCGCTTTTGTTACCTCTATCAGGCACGAACGATTTGACGTTCGTTGGCCGTTTTACTGATTAGCGGCCGCCGGTTATCGACCCGTCGCAATCCAGGGCCCGATTCGCGTCGATGCGCTTTATTTTTAGCTTTTCGTGGCCTGGTGAAATTGCACGGCGCGCGGCAATCGCGTTAATTAATCACGTTAATCGATAACGGTGTGTCTGCGCAGGCTGCACGCGAGCGTCAATTTAATTGAACCCTCGTCCTGCGATACAGACGCGACGCGCACACCGACTGAACGAAACAGTGAAAACGCCAAGATTGTCTCGCGAAATCGGATCAGAATGATAGGGTATCTATCGAATACACCTTCGTTTCGAAATTGTGTAGGGAAAACGGCGATATATGGGACGGGGAGTCCGATGGTTATTATAAGGGATTTTTGTTATGTTGCTGACTGAGTTTATATTAATGTGGATTTTTATGGACGGTCATGCTTTGACGGAGTCAGAAGGCGTATGAGTAATGTATGGTACTACACTGGTATAGTGGTATAGTAGTTGAAAAGCATGGAGGTATAGTGGACTAATGAAATGGTAATATGATTGTACGGTAATATGGCAGCATAGCAGTGTAGTAGTACAGTAGCATAATAATATAGTAGGTTTGTCGTATAGTAGTATAGTAGTGAGTCAGTGGAGTAAATTAGTAATATGACGGTATTGTGAAAGAGGAAACTATTGGAATACTGGAATAGCAGAATAAAATATAATAGCAGTAGAATAGTGGCAGCAATATAGTATAATGGTATGGTAATATAATAGCATAGTAGTATAGTAGCATTGTAATGAAACAGTATGATAATATAGTTGTATAACAGTATAGTAGTATAGCAGTATAGCAGTATAGTAGTATAGTAGTATAGTAGCATAGTAGTATAGTAGTATAGTAGTATAGTAGCATAGTAGTATAGTAGTATAGTAGTAATAGTAGTATAGCAGTATAGC
>NW_003797060.1:110771-141229 GCF_000220905.1 Megachile rotundata | reverse complement strand
ATTTCCACGTTCTTAGATTCCTAGATTTCCACGTTCTTAGATTCCCAAATCCCTAGATTTCCACGTTCTTAGATTCCCAAATCCCTAGATTTCCACGTTCTTAGATTCCCAAATCCCTAGATTTGCAAATCCCTAGATTCCCACAATCCTAGACTCTCAAATCCCTAGATTCCCAAAGCCCTACAGTCCCAAATTCCTAGATTCCCTAATCGTTAGGTTCCCAAATCTCAGGAGTTCCAAATCCTTAGATTCTCAAATTCTAAAATTCCGAAATCCCTAGATTCCTACATTCCTAGATTCCCAAATCTCTACAGTCTCAAATTCCTAGGTTCCCAAATCCCTAAACTCCCAAATCCCTAGATTCCTAAGGCCCTACAGTCCCAAATCCCTAGATTTCCTAATCGTTAGCTTCCCAAATCTCAGGAGTTCCAAATCCCTAGATTCCCACGTTCTAAAATTCCAAAATCCCTAGATTCTCACATTGCTATACTCCCAAATATCTACAATCCCGAATCCCTGGGTTCCCAAGTCCCTAGATTCCCAAATTTCTAGATTCCCAAAGCCCTACAGTCCCAAATCCCTAGATTCCCTAATCGTTAGGTTCCCAAATCTCAGGAGTCCCAAATCCTTAGATTCCCAAATTCTAAAATTCCGAAATCCCTAGATTCCTACATTCCTAGACTCCCAAATCTCTACAGTCTCAAATTCCTAGGTTCCCAAATCCCTAAACTCCCAAATCCCTAGATTCCTAAGGCCCTACAGTCCCAAATCCCTAGATTTCCTAATCGTTAGCTTCCCAAATCTCAGGAGTTCCAAATCCCTAGATTCCCACGTTCTAAAATTCCAAAATCCCTAGATTCTCACATTGCTATACTCCCAAATATCTACAATCCCGAATCCCTGGGTTCCCAAGTCCCTAGATTCCCAAATTTCTAGATTCCCAAAGCCCTACAGTCCCAAATCCCTAGATTCCCTAATCGTTAGGTTCCCAAATCTCAGGAGTCCCAAATTCTAAAATCCCGAAATCCCTAGATTCCCACATTCCTACACTCCCAAATATCCACAATCCCAAATCACTAGGTTCCCAAGTCCCTAGATTCCCAAATCTCGAGAGTCCCAAATCCCTAGATTCCTAAAACCTTAAATTTACAAATCCTTAAATTCTCATATTCCTAAACTCCCAAATCCCTAGATTCCCAAATCTCTAGATTCCTAGACTCCCAAAACTCTAGATTCCCAAAGCTGTACAGTCCAAAATACCTAGAGTCTCAAATCCCTAGATTCCCAAAGCCCTGCATCCCTAGATTCGCAAATTCCTAGATTCCCTAATTTCCTAATTTTTCAAACTCCCATATCTCCAACACTGCTAAATCACCAAGACCTCATGGATGATCAGTCCTCATCAGCGGAACACTTCCATGCTCCGAAAATCCTAGATTCTGAAATTTCCAGGTTAGGAAATTCCTCATCTTCGCAGGCGCTCTGCATGCTGGAATAACAACATCGAACAACGGGACGGTGTATAGCGTGATCGTCGAACAACATCTAAGTTCTCTAATGCATCCTGTGTAACGATACGTGCTCTCGTGGCGCGGAGGACATTTACATGGGCAGATGAGTCTGGCACAAAGCGACGACTAGCGTTCCAGGTAGATTTAGAATAGATAATGCGAGCCACGATGAAGATCTCATCAGTTCCGCGTAATTACCTCCCCACCCATCGGCGAGTGGTATACGTTAGGTTGTTAGACGTGCATGATAGTTGTCTTATCTACCGCCTGTGCGATGTCTTTCCGCGGCTGCTGGCTTGTACAGTCGACGGCAAATTTGCATTATCTGGGGACAATGGGGTGACCATCGAACGGGAAGTGGTCACTCCTTCATTTTTAAATACGTTATGGGATTTACGAATTGGGTGATTAAGAGTTTTGGAGAAGAACTACCGGGGATTTGGGGATTTTCAGATATGGGGTTTTGGAAAGATGGTGAACTTGAGATTTAGGGAGTTTGAGACATGGGGATTTACGAACAAGGGAATGTAGGATTAAGAATTTTGGGAAATAGGGAATTTTAAGATGTGGGCATCTATAGATATGGGATGTTTGATGAGTTTGGGATTTGGAAAAACAGGGATTTGGGAATCTGGAACTGTAGAGCTTTGGGAATCTAGGGATTTGGGTGTCTAGGAATATGGGAGTCTAAGAATGTGGGAATCTAGGAATTTGGAACTCTAGGGATTTGGCAGTCTGGGAATGTGGGAACTTAAGGATTTGGGAATTTAAGGCTTTGCGAATCTAGAGATTTGGCAATTTAGGAATTTGGGAATCTAGGGATTTGAGAGTGTAGGAATGTGGGAATCTAGGGATTTGGGAATTTAGTGATTTGGAAATCTAACAATGTAAGAATCTAGGGATTTGGGAATTTAAGGCTTTGCGAATCTAGGGATTTGAGACTATAGGGAATTGGGACTCTAGGAATGTGAGAATTTAGGGATTTGGGAATCTGGGGATTTGGGAATCTGGGGATTTGGGAATCTAGAGATTTGGGATTCTAGAGGTTTGGAACTCTAGGAAGGTCAGAATCTAGGGATTTGGGAATCTAGGGATTTGGGAATCTAGGGATTTGGGAATCTAGGGATTTGGGAATCTAGAGATTTGGGAATCTAGAAATTTAAGAATCTAGGAATTTTTGAATCTACGGATTTGGGAATCTAAGGCTTGGGGAATCTAGGGATTTTGGAATATAGGGATTTCGGACGCTAGGGATTTGACAATTTAGGGATTTGGTAATCGGAATCTAAGGTTTTGGGAATCTAGGGATTTGAAAATCTATAGCTTTGGGAATTTAGGGATTTATGATTCTTGGAATTTGGAATCTAGGAATTTGGAACTCTGAAGTTTTGGGAGTCTAGGGATTTGAGAATCTAGTTATCTAAGAATCTATCAATTTAGTAACTTGAAAAATGCTTAAAATTCAGAAAATTTAACTTCAAAATTTGAATATTTAGACATTTAGAAATTCCAATCAATGAAATAACAAAAATATATGATTAAAATGACAAAAATGTATCTATTCATTTGTACGGTTTCTTTTATCAGAAAGTTCGCGAAGAAATATAGAGAAAGTTTCGAACTGACCCGATACCCTACACCGCTACCTTGCCGCGTGTCTGCCAGCCACCGTTTCCTCTTTATATTTTCCGATAAAAGCGTCTTCGCTATGGAATGGGATTTACGTACTCGAGTACCGGAAGTCCGAACTTCGCTTCTTGTAACATCTGTCTCCAAAGGAGAAATCCCAGATCAGCCAGCGAAACTCGGATAAAGTACACTCGACCGTATTTTGAATACTGTATACACTGAATACACAAAGTCCACAGATCCCGACAGCTTTCATTCTATTCAACCGATATTTTATTTGCATGAATTCTTTTGGTACACTCTCTTATTGTTGTCATCGATAGCCATCGACCAAGTTCAAGTAATTTTATTCATACTACTTGCGCTTTGGGATATTGGGCAAAGAGGGATCGCATAATTAAGTAGGTTTAATTTGGAAATTGTTATTTTGAAATTTGTTGGTTTTCGGGATACTTGAGTTTTGAGTATTGATATGTGCTTTCTTTAATTTTGAAAATTAACTGTTTCAAGATTTGTTGATTTTGAGAGCTTGTTTGTGAATATAGGAATTTTTGAAATTCCCTAGCTGTACGTGTATGAATTTCGAAAATTCCCTAGGTATGATTCCAGTCAATTTTGAAAATCCAATATTTTCATATACATAAACTTTGAAAAACCTCTATCTTCAAATTTTAGAATTTGTAAAGTTTCATAGTCCTCAAGTTACTTAATCATAAGTTCGAAAAACAACGAATTTTTATGACTCCAAAATTGTATATCCCCAAATTAATTGTTCCCAAATTCGTATGACTCCAAATTGATATGACTCCAATTTCTGTCTTCAAATTCTTGTGTTCCAAAATTCATATGACTCCAAATTCCTGTGTCTTCAAATTCGTATGACTCCAAATTCATATGACTCCAATTTCTATGTCTTCAAATTCTTATGTTCCAAAATTCATATGATTCCAAATTCCTGTGTCTTCAAATTCGTATGACTCCAAATTGATATGACTCCAATTTCTATGTCTTCAAATTCTTATGTTCCAAAATTCATATGACTCCAAATTCCTGTGTCTTTAAATTCGTATGACTCCAAATTCATATGACTCCAATTTCTATGTCTTCAAATTCTTATGTTTCAAAATTCATATCACTCCAAATTCTCACGTTCCTAAATTCCTATGACTCCAAATTCATATGTCTCTATATTCTCACGTTCCTAAATTCCTATGACTCCAAATTCTCACGTTCCTAAATTCCTATATCCCCTAATTCCTAAGTCTCCAAATTCTCACGTTCCTAAATTCCTATGACTCCAAATTCCTATATCCCCTAATTCCTAAGTCTCCAAATTCTCACGTTCCTAAATTCCTATGACTCCAAATTCCTATATCCCCAAATTCTCACGTTCCTAAATTCATATATCCCCTAATTCCTAAGTCTCCAAATTCTCACGTTCCTAAATTCCTATGACTCCAAATTCCTATATCCCCTAATTCCTATGTCCCCAAATACTTATGTTTCAAAGTTCCTATGTCTCCAAATTCTTATGTTCCAAAATTCCTATGACTCCAAATTTCTATGACCTCAAATCTCTATATCTCCAAACCTCTTTAAGTCCCCAAATCTCCAAATCCCTAAATCTCCAAGTCCCTAAATTCCTATAACTCCAAACTTCTACGTCCCCAAGACCGAATATCCCCAACAGTCCTCTGCCTTCAAATTCGAAAGCCTCAACCTCTCCCCAAACTTACTAATTCTCAAAAATCTCTAGAAACAAACTCAGTCGCCATCTCAGTGATGAAACAAACTTCGTTTCCCCATGGTGGTCCGATTTCCTCTCAACTACACATCCAGTATGTGTAAGCGATCCTATCTACGGTTTAATCGATCAACCGATTTTTCGCCTCTAAAGCACGTCGCCGATTAATAAGCAAAGAATAGGAATGCCACGAGTGGGCATGGCCAGATTTAAACTTGTTAGTTAACGGTACAGCCGATCTACCTACACGCGATACACACCGTGCCAGAGTCATTTTACATTTACGGAAGCACGGGTTAACATGAGTGGCACGGAAGAAGTCTCTTGTAACATGACCGGCAAAAATGCCAGATCTACAAAGAGGGTATCAAGTTGGTGGCGAACGTATGAAAAGACAGCGACTGGAATTAATGTCTAACGGTAGCGGAGTCTTCGGTGTTGCGTACATGCATTTGTGTTCGGTCGATAATTACTGATTGTGTTTGTCTCTTGATTTATTGCAGATTTTTATTGCTTTGGTGTTTTTTTAAGTGTACATTGTTTGAATGTGTTTGTTGATGTTTAGGGTTTGAATTTCTAAATTCTTAAATTTTTGGATTAGCAAATTTTCCACTGTTCATATTTCTAGTTTCAAAATTCCTGAATTTTCGAAAAATCCAAAATTCCCTATTCCTAGATTCAAATACCTAAATTCCACTTTTCTCAAATCTCTAAATGCTTCTATGTTCATATCCGTAGATTTCTCTATTATCGAATTCCCAAATTCCCCTAGTTTCAAATCCCTAAATTTCTCTATGTCCATATCCCTAAATTTCCTTATTTTCAAATACCCAAATTCCCCTAGTCCCAAATCCCTTAATTGTCCTTTTCTCATATCCTTAAATTTTCCTACTTTTAAACTCTCAAATTCCCCTAGTTTCAAATCCCTAAATTCCCTATTTTTCTAATCCCTAAATTTCCCTAGCTCCAAATCCCTAAATTCCCCTTTCTCAAATCCTTAAATTTCTCTATGTTCATATCCCTAAATTTCCCTATTTTCAAATACCCGAATTCCCCTAGTTCCAAATCCCAAAATTCCCCTTTTTCAAATCCCTAAATTCCTCTATGTTTATATCCCCAAATTTTCCTATTTTCAAATCCCTAAATTCCCCTAGCTTGAAATCCCCAAATTCCTAAATTTTCAAATTAGCAAATCCGTAAATATATAAATCTAATTTCGAAATCCTCAATCTGAAAAATCCCCAAAAGTCACCACTTCCATAAATTTCCCTATTTCCAAATCCCTCGATTCCCCTATTCCCAATTCCCTAAATTTCTAAATATCTCAATTTCTAAATTTCTAAATTTCTAAATTTCTCAATTTCTCAATATCTAAATTTCTAAATTTCTCAATTTCCAAATTATCAAATTCTGAATCCCCAAATTTTAATATCCCTAACTTCCCAAAATATCAAAAATCCCCAAATTTCCTGTCTCCTATCATCACTAATAAAAATCTCCAAAACTACAAAACTGGCAATATAACAAGAGATTACCACACCCCACCTCAATAGACGAATTATCGTAAAAGAACCGAGTAAAGCCAAAAGTTTTGAACAGCAGTGTATATCTGGTCGGTCGCAGATCGAAGCTGCAAGCTGCAGCAGTGTAGGGTTCTCTCGGCTAGTCGCTACTTGAAATTTTCAAGCAAGAATGATTCATGAGGAGGCCTCGACCTCGCCACTAGTCGACTCTCGACGCATTCGAGAAGCACACATTTTAATCTTAGTCACAGACGAGAGCGAGAGCCAACGAACCTCTTCTTCGATCCGTGGCGACGTCTTCAGCATCGCGTCTTCTCTCCTCGTCCTTGCTCGTCCAACGGATGCCAAGTCTGCTGCTCTTCTACAACTTCTGTGAAACGCCACTTTCGCTGAAAAGAAGATTCGTCTCTTCGTTCCCGGGGAAATTGTACCTGTTCTCCGCTGCCTTTCACCGAATCCCTGCCTCCGGCTTCCCTGTCGCCACTTCCAGACGCGAACGCTTCCGGCCTCTTAAAGCTCGGGATTTCTTGGACGTGGCAAATCTTCTGCCGAATGCTCGATAAAAGGGAGTTTAACTTATTTCAAATTGACGGGAAAATTAGGACGAAGTTCAGATTCTTTGCGGATTATGTCTTCGCCATTTTGGATTTGGGACGAGATCTGTGGATTCAGTTTGGACAGATTTTGGTTCAAGATTATTTGAACTTATCGTTTTTTGTATAAATATTTAATTCAAATAATTTTCACTAGATTTTATAATGCAGTGGTTCTTAACCTACCTATTATTGAAATACCTCGACTATGGAAATTATACTTGAACTTCAAATTAAAGAATAGCTAAAATATAAGTGCGTCAAACTCACTGAAGTAGTGAAGGGTTTAAGTGCGTAAGACTCATCGAAATAGTGAAGGGTTTAAGCGCAACAAACTCATCTAAATAGTGAAGGGTTGAAGTGCGTCAAACTCACCGAAATAGTGAAGGGTTTAGGCGCAACAAACTCATCTAAATAGTGAAGGGTTTAAGTGCATCAAAGTCACTCAAATAGTGAAGGGTTTAAATGCAACAAACTCATCTAAATAGTGAGGAGTTGAAGTGCATCAAAGTCACTCAAATAGTGAAGGGTTTAAATGCAACAAACTCATCTAAATAGTGAAGGGTTGAAGTGCGTCAAACTCACCGAAATAGTGAAGGGTTTAGGCGCAACAAACTCATCTAAATAGTGAAGGGTTTAAGTGCATCAAAGTCACTCAAATAGTGAAGGGTTTAAATGCAACAAACTCATCTAAATAGTGAGGAGTTGAAGTGCATCAAAGTCACCGAAATAGTGAAGGGTTTAAGCGCAACAAACTCATCTAAATAGTGAAGGGTTTGAGTGCGTCAAACTCACCGAAATAGTGAAGGGTTTAAGTGCATCAAACTCACCGAAATAGTGAAGGGTTTAAGTGCATCAAACTCACCGAAATAGTGAAGGGTTTAATCGTCGAATCTGATTAATACTTTTGCAAAACAAAGCACTTAACCAGATCTTCCAGTCTCCTGACCTGCAAACTTCCCAACACATAAATGCCCGTATTTCCAAGACCGTAAACTGCAAATTCGCATAAATTGTCTCCCATACGAGTATATCTACGGATCAGACGAACGCGATCGTGTCGTAAACCCAAATCACGAACGAATTTTCGCGAAGTGGAGAAGAACGAAACAAAAGAATCAGTAACTGGTAGCGTGGGGGTCAGAAAATTGAACAGTGGGAGGTATTCCTCGAAGAACGACACGATACGTCGTAATCCACAGACGAAATGGTCGGTGCATTTGCCCGGTGGGATTGGTAGTACTGCGTGTACTTGATGGGTGCTTTCATTTTGATTGCGATCCCGCGGTGTGTGCTTTACGATGCCCTGCTCCGAAACAATCACTCTTTCATGCGAATTATATGGCGGTCGCGATACACCCGGCACTCTTACTTCGAAACGAAGATTGTTTTTGTTTACTGTATCTTGTTTGGTGCAACAAGACATGGATGGACAGAATTTTACTTTCCTGTAACGCGAAATGAAGTCATAGATTCAGTAATAAATTAATTGTGCATAGACACTTATTAGTATTATTTGTTCATTGCAATCTTGGATTGCGGTTGGCAATATAACGAGAGTCTATTTGACTGGTGTAATTTATATTTATTTTTAATTTTATTTAAGTGGAATATATTTTCAGATTGATTATAGTTTATTGGTACTGAAGAGCAATTTATACCACTACTAATTTCGAATTTGACTTTGCATGCAATATAACGAGAGTCTCCTTGTATGATGTAGTACTCATTCATTTTTAATTTTATTTAATCTCAACATACATTTAGCTTCAGTAGGGCGCATTGATATTTTAAGCAACAATTTGTGCCATTGTTAATTCTGAATTTTACTTTGCATGCAATATAACAAGAGTCTACTGTACTTGCATGGTGCAGTACTCATTCAACTTCAGTTTTATTTAACCTGATTATACATTTAGCTTGAAAATATTCATACTTATATTTTAAACGATACTTGTTACTACTGTTAATTTTAAATTCGACTTTATAGGCAATATAACGAGAGTCTACTGTACTTGCATGGTACAATACCTATTCATCTTCAATTTTATTTAACCTAGATGTATATATAGCTTGAATATAGTCCTACTAATATATTAAACAGCAATTAGTACCGCTATTAACTTCGAATTCGATTTCGTAGGCAATATAACGAGACTCTACTGCACTCATTCACTCTAACTTTGATTTAATTGAGCTGAACATACATTCAGCTTGAATACGTTCCTACTGATATTTAAAAGAGTAATTTATACCACCATGAATCTCGAATGCGATTTTACATTAAAAATTGAATTTTCAGTTAACGGTACATTGTAGTTCCGTTCGCACGTGTTCTCTTGCCGATTTGAATTCCGAAAAAAATAAATGTTACACGTGGAAATGGATAGAAAGATATCATCGATTGCCGGTTGGATTTAATTAAAAATCTGAGAGCCCCTTAACGCTTTGCTCCAGTTTTAGTTCATTTTGGTTAATGCACTTCTTCACTCGATTCAGACTACTCCTCTTTTTTTTGCGATATTAAAAGATGCCATTCGATGTTCGGTATATATGTACATATATAAAACTCGTATATTTTGCGTTAATTAAATCCGTAACGAGCTTGAATTTTCGTATCATTTCAACTGGAAGTTGAAAATCCATAGCGAATATAAACGTTTCGATACTCGACTCGATTCAATCACTTTCTCATCCGAATTTAATTATTTCTTACCAATTAAATCGGCAACGATTCTCAGCCTACTTGTCTACGCTCTTCTTATCCAATTAAAAAATTCAAGCTCTGTGACGTGGAACGGATTGAATTCTGCGTACGTGATCATTTTGTTGCTATCAACGCGATAATTGATGAAGTTTTATTATTTCAGAAGCGTTAAAGGCACTTTACAAATTGGCAGATTTAAGTTTTTAGATTTTTTAATTTCTTAGTATTCAAATAAATTTACAAATTTATCCACAAATCTACGAAACTACATTTTTAAAATTCCACAATTCTGCAGTTCCAAAATTATAAAATTCCACAATTCTGCATTCCGCAATTCCACCACTCTACAATTCCACGATTCTGTAATTTAACGATTTTGTAATTTCACAATTCTGCAATTTCACAATTCTAAAATTCCACGCTTCTGCAATTCCACGATTCTGTAATTCAACAATTCTGCAATTCCACAATTCTCCAATTCGGTAATTCCACAATATCCAGTTTCCGTAATTCCTCAATTTTGGAATTCCACCACTCAACAATTCCACAATTCTGGAATTCCACCACTCCACAATTCCATAATTCCACAATACCACAATTCCCCAATTCAGCAATTCTGGAATTGCGCCAATCTAAAATTGCACAATTCTGTAATTCTACGATTCTGTAACTTATCGATTCTGTAATTTCACAATTCTGCAATTCCACAATTCTGTAATTCGATAATTTCACAATGTTCCACTTCTGCAATTCCACAATTTTGAAATTCCATCACTCCAAAATATCACAATTCTGGAATTCCACCTCTCCACAATTCCACAATTCCACAATTCTGGAATTCCACCACTCCACAATTCCATAATTCCTCAATACCACAATTCCGCAATTCTGGAATTCCGCCAATCTATAATTCCACAATTCTGCAATTCCACTATTCTGTTATTTCACAATTCTGGAATTCCACCACTCCACAATTCCATAATTCCAGAATACCACAATTCCGCAATTTTAGAGTTTCACCACTTCACAATTCCACTATTCTGCAATTCCACAATTGCAGAGTTCTGGAATTCCGGGGCTCTACAATTCTGCAATTCTGGAATTTCACAATTCTGCAAATGCGCAAGTCTGAAATTCCATAATACCACAATCCCACAATGTAGTCCCTCAGAGTATCAACTTAGACATCAGTATACTCACAATTAGAATTAATTTTTTATTCCCATTGGATGTTTCTTACTTTTTCCCCTCCGACCGATGCAGCATGTAGTTACAACATTTCAAAGGACTCAATCATTCAGAGGTTGGTTAATAAACATGTAGCTGAGGTTGCACGTTACGTTTGAAAAACCAACAAAGCTTATTTATGTTGCGTTTATACCTTCGGTAGAATGTAGATTAAACATCGTTGAACGATGAATTATAAACAGCGTTACTGGCACAATACGCCAGGATAAACAATACAGTTTCCATCAAAGCACGATTGGTCGGAGAATAATAGCGAAATCAATTTGCGGAGTAACGAGACTATAGCTTCGTTCCGGTTAATATCCAACCGCTGTTAGACGTTCCTTAGAACTAAATAACCTCGTCCAGTCAACAGTTTCAATTTGCGTGCAGAAACGATTAACTGTCCTGATTGAAACGATGACCTGGCTCTGGTTCGCATGTGCTCGTTTACAGGGTATCCCATTCCGACCACTTCGTTTAATTTCATTCCACAATTCAAATCTTCTCTTTTACCCTTTTTTCATTGTTACTCGTCCCGGGATTCTATCACATTTTTTTACTTTTCTTACTTCCTTTTCAGTTCCTCTTATTTTGGTGCTATCCTGCTTCCGTCGAGGTAGATGCATCAATGTCGGAAACCGATTCTTCTTCATTTTTTTCCAATCATTCTCCGCTGCAGATTAAGTGTGCGTATTTGTAGATTTGTAGATTTGTGTGTACATATGTAGATATGCAGATATCTAGATTTGTGGATGTGTGAATATGTAGGTTCGCAGGCTTGTAGGTCTGCAGATTTATAGGGGTGTAGATTTGTAGGTTTATGGAGTTGTAGGAGTGTAGACGTGTGCATTTGTAGATGTGTAGATTTGAAGATTTACAGACTCACAGATGTTTGGACTCGTAGATTTGCTGATGTATAGATATCTAAATGTGTAGAATTGAGGAATTGTGGAATTGCAGAATTGTGGAATTGTTGAGTTGTGAAATTACGAAATTGCGACACTGTGGAATTATGGAATTGCAGAATTGTGGAATTCTGGAATTGTGAAATTGCGACATTATGGAATTATGAACTGCAGAATTGTGGAATTCTGGAATTGTGAAATTGCGACATTATGGAATTATGAACTGCAGAATTGAGGAACTGTAGAGTGGTAGAATTCCAGAACTGTGGAATTGTGGAATTGCAGAACTGCAGAATTGCGGAATTGCTGTATTGTAGAATTTCGAAATTGCGGCGTTGTGGAATTATGAAATTGCAGAATTCTGGAATTCTGGAATTATAAAATTGTGGCATTGCAGAATTATGGAATTGGAAAATTGTGAAATTGTAGAATTGTGGAGTTCTGGAACTATGAAATTGTGGCATTGCAGAATTATGGAATTGGAGAATTGTGAAATTGTGAAATTGTAGAATTGTGGAGTTCTGGAATTATGAAATTGTGGCATTATGGAATTATGGAATCGGAGAATTGTGAAATTGTAGAACTGTGGACTTCTGGAATTGTGAAATTGCGGCATTGTGGAATTATGGAATTGCAAAATTGTGAAATTGCAGAATTATGGAATTATAGAATGATGGAATTCCAGAACTCTGGAATTGCAGAATTGTGGTATTGTGGAATTGCGGCATTGTGGAATTATGGAATTGCAGAATTGTGGAATTATGGAATTATGGAATTATGGAATTATGGAATTATGGAATTATGAAATTGTGGCATTGTGCAATTATGGAATTGCAGAATTGTGGAATTGCGGTATTGTGGAATTGTGGAATTGCAGAAGTGTGAAATTACATAATTGTGGATTTGCAGAATTGTGGGATTGTAGAGTGGTGGAATTCCAGAACTGTGGAATTGCAGATCTGCCGAATTGTAGAATTGTGGAATTTTGGTATTGTGGAATTGTAGAATTTTGGAATTGTGGAATTGTGGAATATCCATGTCCCCAAATCTCTACATCTGAAATCCTTACATCCCCGAATCTCCATCTTCCCAAATCTCTACACCCTGAAATCACTAAATTCGCCATACTCCCAAATCTCATCCTCAAATCTCTAAACCCCAAAAAGCTGAATTCCCAAACTCCCAACCCCAGAAATCCCCAAATCCCCTGTAATAGGTCACTAACCCAAAGCTAAATAGCTGACGCATAACTAAATACCAATTCGAACATTTCGAATGAAATATTTACCTTTGAAAACGTATAACCACGCGCGAGTTTGCCCATCGTATCTCTGTCGCTGTATCGAGCAGCGCAATTAATATCGCGAAGCTCGGATAGGAAGAAAAGTGACCGCCATCAGAGTAGCCGTCTGCAGGTTGGACGTAACTTTATTTGTCGAATGTAGTAGCGCCGTCCAGCGTAATAAACTGTCACGAAATGTAACGCGAGCGGATCGCAAAGGCATCCATATCGCGATGCATCTGTCGTTGACACTATCGTTCCGTTTTCTGCTGCTTCTCTTCCGGTCAACGTTCAGCCGATCGGTTCTCCCCGCATTCTTCGGCTCGCTTCTAAACCCATCATGTTTCTTCCTTTCGTACCGTTATGAACTATGACAGGTCTGTAGTAAATCCCCGACGTCGAACCCTCGGACTATCGATCGCCCTCGAATCCAACGCTGATTGCTGGTCGCCGAACCGAAACGATCCTCCGTGACCCCACCATTCGTTCGCAGACTCGCGGTAATTATATTAGACTGCGGATATTTATGCACCTATGATATGTCGGACATTTGCAAAAAAGGAACCGTGCAAATAGGATACGAGGGTAATGAACCTGCCTTGGAGGTTTTATGGAGGTATGGGAGTAACGATGACGTCACTGAAATATTTGTGAGCGTTTGATATATTATTAATAGGGGAATTGCGTTATATTGAAATTTTATCGATAATTTAATATATCGGTTATATGGAAATGATGTAGATAATTTATTGATGGTATCGAATTGATATCGATCGACGTTGATCATTCGATATATCGGTAATATCAATTATATCGATCATTCGAAATATCAAAGTACTATCGATAATTTAATATATCGGTAATATGGAAATGATATAGGTAATTTATTGATGGTATCGAGATGATATCGATCGTCGTTCATGTATCGAGATGATATCGAAGTGATATCGATAATTCAAAATATCAAAGTATTATCGATAATTTTATATATTGGTAATATGGAAATGATATCGATAATTTATTGATGGTATGGAGATGATATCGATCGTCATCGATGTATCAATAATATCGAAACGATATCGATAATTCAAAATAACAAAATACTATCAATAATTTAATACATCGTTAATATGGAAATTACATCGATGTGATGCATTGATAATATCGAAATAACGTCGGTAACGAGATGGTGTTCGATGTATCGATGATATCAAAATGATATCGATAATTCAAAATGTCAAAGTATTATCGATAATTTAATACAACGATCACATGGAAATTATACCGATAATTTGATTTATTGATAGTGTAAAGATGATATCGATCACCGTCGATCAATCGATGTGTCGATAATATCTAAATGATATCATTCGAGATATCAAAATGTTATCGATAATTTAATGCATTAATAATATCGGGATAATATTGATGTCGAAATTTTATTAATAATGTAATGCACATTAAATATTTAATATGAATCATTAATTATTTAAAATTACTATAAATATCAAATTGACATTAGCAATTCGATAATTTGATTTATTAGCAATAAAGTGATATCCATAATTCGACATATTGGCAATATTAAGGTATTATCGGTAATATCATTAACTTGTTAAAATGATCTGTTTCATCAATCATTCTCATGATTGAAAGCGGTAATAATTATTGTTCGAATCGATTTATTTTTACTTTAACCTAACCTAAAACGTACAATAAATATATTCATCATCATCAAGAGGTAATAATTATTGTTCGAATCGATTTATTTTTATTTTAACCTAACCTAAAACGTACAATAAATATATTCATCATCATCAAGAGGTAATAATTATTGTTCGAATCGATTTATTTTTATTTTAACCTAACCTAAAACGCATTAACTTGTTAAAATGATCTGTTTCATCAATCATTCTCATGATTGAAAGCGGTAATAATTATTGTTCGAATCGATTTATTTTTACTTTAACCCAACCTAAAACATACAATAATTTCATCATCATCAAGAGGTAATAATTATTGTTCAAATCGATTTATTTTTACTTTAACCTAAGCTAAAACATACAATAAATATATTCACCATCATCAAGAGGTAATAATTATTGTTCGAATCGATTTATTTTTACTTTAACCCAACCTAAAACATACAATAATTTCATCATCATCAAGAGGTAATAATTATTGTTCGAATCGATTTATTTTTACTTTAACCTAACCTAAAACACACAATAAATTCACCATTATCTCATTCTATTCAACAATGAACGCATGATGAAGCACCCCAGAAACCGTCGAAAGGAAAATTACAAATTAATAAAAGGAATCTAACACGTTACCAGTAATTTACGCAGGTGCGTACATAATCACCTGTTCCAGGGTTTCGGTGCCGCCACCCCTCTAATAAGACTTCGAAAGTTGAAAATCGATTTCAGGATATGATTTTGTCATGTAAATTTAATTAGCAGCGATGGAGGATGACAAGCAGCAACCGTTAATTAAGCAAGGAAGGAGCCCGTGGGTCGCGTGTTTAATAAATCGACCGAGTAACATCATAATTGCAGTGGTTTCCCCACTCGTGGCGACGATCTCCATGCGTGTAATTCCAGCCGTTCGATTAAAACGTTTTCAGTTCTTTTTTCGTTTCATTGCGCCGTCCCGTGCACGGCTAATGGGCCAACCATCGCAAAAATATCATCCTGCGATCATATTCTGTTTCTTTTCTCTATCTCGTTGAATCACCAACGAGAAACTAGGCGGAGCGAACATGAAGAGATTCTAGAGTACGCCCACTGATATACAACCGACGATTTGTTCGACTCACGGCGAACGAAATTGCATCCTGATAAGCTTTCCGTGTTGGGGCGTCGAAAAGAAGGCAATTGATGACCGTACCGGCTATATACGAAATACAAAAATTTCATCCCCGATTTTTAGATCCGAACGGCCACGAACACCATATGTTTCGCTGAAATGGTTGCACAAAAGATGCACGAGGGGTTGCTTCGCAATTAAATTGTTATTAATAGCCTCTTAGGTTATGTTTCATTTCGGGACTGATCAATTGAAGATGGTTGCTCCATCGGGCGAATAAAATTTATTAGAGTAAAGAAGTTGCTAACGAGTTTCCTCCTGGGTAATCGTAAAAATGTGGATTGTATCGGTACAGCTGTTATGGTTATGGTGCCTATTACTCGTTTGCAATTGGTTTATTGCTACGTCGTGCTAAACGTTATCTGTCCTTTAATGTGAAATAATATTTTATTGAGCTTTTTATGACGTAGGTTGTAATTATGTTATCGATTAGGGTATCGCATGGGTGGGGAATTGCAACAGATGTCTCTGCTTGGGTTAGGTTGGTTTGTGAAGTTTTTTTATCTTCTACGTTTAATTCAAGTATACTGGATATAACCCATCCAATTGCCAAATTATAGCAAACATTTGAAAAGTTCAAATCTTTCAATGTTTGACAAGGTTTGATGAAAAACAAACGTTATCAAATATTACTTAATTTATATCATTTTAAAGCTTGAAGTAACTATATAATTATTTGAAAGATATATTTGAAATAACCCATTTAATTGCCAAATTATAGCAAACAGTTGACAAGTTCAAATCTTTCAATGTTTGACAAGGTTTGTTGAGAAACAAATGTCATCAAATATTACTTAATTTATATCATTGTAAAGCTTGAAGTGTGCCAAAAGTAACTATATAATGATTTGAAAGATATACTTGATATAACCCATCTAATTGCCAAAATATAGCAAACAGTTAACTAATTAAAATCATTCCATGTTTGACAATGTTTGATGGGAAACACATGTCATCAAATATTACTTAATTTATATCATTGTAAAGCTTGAAGTGTACCAAAAGTAACTATATAATGATTTGAAAGATATACTTGATATAACCCATCTAATTGCCAAATTATAGCAAACAGTTGACAAGTTCAAATCATTCCATGTTTGACAAGGTTTGATGACATATAGGGACCATAAAATAACACTTATTCAACGTGAATTTAGAGCTTGAAGTTTACTGAACATTGCTATGTAATCATTTTATCAGTATTTTTAACATAAATTAGCTGCATGTCACTTATAGCAAACCATGCATTTGATTCCTAAGTATTGAAGGTTTGATGAGGTTTGATGACATAAAGTGTATAATAATGTAAAACTTATTATATATCATTTTGAAGCTTGAGGTCTATAGAACATGTCTGTATAATCACTTTATTAAAATTGTTAACATAAATCGATCGAATGCCAATTATAGCAAACACATTGATTGAGTTTGTTATGATAGAAATTTGACAATGTTCAATAATATAAAAGCACTATAAACTAACACTTATTATACATCAAATTCAAGCTTGAAAGGTATAGAAAATGACTGCATAGTTAGTTTATAAATATACTTAATCTAAATCGACTGATGGCCAATTATAGCAAACACAATGATCGAATCTGTAACATTAGAGGTTTGACAATGTTTGATGACATAAAAATGCTATAAATTAGCACTTATTATACACCAAATTACAGCTTGGAGACTACAGAAAATGACTATAAAGTAGTACTATAATTATTCTTAACATAAATCGACTGATCAACAATTAGAGCAAACGCTATATACAAATGTGAGACATTAAAGTTTGACAATGTTTGATGACATAAAAATGCTATAAAGTAGCACTTATTGTACACCAAATTAAAGCTTGAAGACTATAGAAAATGACTATAAAGTAGTACTATAATTATTCTTAACATAAATCGACTGATCAACAATTATAGCAAACGCTATATACAAATGTGAAACATTAAAGTTTGACAATGTTTGATGACATAAAAATACTATAAAGTAACACACCTAATCATCCCTTCAAAATTTCTAAGACAAACCATCTATGAATTACAGCAACCAATGCACAAATACGAAAAATTAAAAATTCAGTGTTTAACATAAAATTGTCACAGAATATCAGTGTGAAGCTATAAATTTACAGGAGACGACCATGTTATCAATTTAATAAATTAATGTATTTTACAGTGAGATTCCGTTTCACAGTTAAATTTATTTATGACTGTTCCCAAGTAGAGCTTAACAGATCACGACACCAAATTCGAAATCTCCCGACTCGATTACGAACATCTTCACGTGGTTCCGCAACCGAGATAAATTACGAGCAAAGGTATCGGTATGTCAGTGAACACACGGCTACATTAATTCCGGACTAAGGCCTTAGGTGAACCTAGCATGTATCCCAGGAAGCGGGAATTTCGGTTCTAAATCTTGCGCGAGTCATAAACTCCAATCCGAGTACGAAATACAGCGTGCAGTAACGGTAATCGAGTAATTACCGTCACCCTTTGAACCGTACCCTGTCCCGAGTAACCAAGAAGCTGATGTTCTCCTTTTACACATCTGTTTACAACATATTGGACGTTTCTTGTTCTCATGTATGAATTACACGAGTTAAGATCATATCTGAGTACAATTATCCAACTTATCTCGAGGCTGCTGCCGTGGTACTTCTTTATTTGAGCGAACACAGCGGGTAATCGTTTAGTACGGCGGTAAACTTCGGATGGAATATATTTTATTTGGGATAATTAATTATTAGTGTAACTGCAATTAATTGTCGTTAATTATGGAATACGGTTACTGGAAATAATTGATAGCTGCAATTATTGGTATTTTACGTTTTACGACGAAAAAGTATTAAATAGTTGTAATTTATGGAGTAGAAAATTTTACAATTTCTGGATTGGAGAATCTAGGGATTTCTTTTGGCTCGGATGATAAAGAAATTCTGTGTTGACAAATCTAAGTATTTGGAAGTTTGGAAATCTGTTAAACTTAAGAAGTTGAGTATTAGAATTAGAACTTTAATTAGAAATTTGAAATCTGGGGAATTTGATAATTAAGAGATTTGAACATTTGAAAATTTGGAGACTTGGAAATTTGGGAAAATGGAATCTAGGGAATTTGGAATTTTGAAAATGAAAATCTAGGGTATTTGTGTATTTCAATTTTGGACTCTAGGGACTTTGAAATTTTAGAAATTAGGATCTAGGGAATTTGGGAGTCGGAAGTTTGGGACCTAGGGGTATTTGGGATTTTGGTAATTGGAATTTGGGGAATTTTGATGTTTGACAATTGGAATCTGGGGAATTTTGATGTTTGACAATTGGAATCTGGGGAATTTGGAATTTTGACAATTGGAATCTGGGGAATTTGGAATTTTGGTAATTGGAATCTTGAAAAATATATTCTAGGGGATTTGGAAATTTAAACATGATTTATTGAATTTCAGAATTTGGCAAATATATTCTAGGGAATTTGGGAATTTGAAAATTTAGAGTTTAGGGAGTTGAGGAATTTGAAAATTTGGAGTCTAGGGAATTTGGGAATTTGAAAATTTGAAGTTTAGGAAATTTGAGAATTTGAAAATTTAGAGTCTAGGGAATTTGGAAATGTGAAAATTTGTAGTCTAGGGAATTTGGGAATTTGAAAATTCAGAGTCTAGGGAATTTGGTTATTTCAAAATTTGGAGTCTACTGAATTTGGGGATTTGAAAATTTAGAGTCTAGGGAATTTGGAAATGTGAAAATTTGTAGTCTAGGGAATTTGGGAATTTGAAAATTCAGAGTCTAGGGAATTTAAGTATTTCATAATTTGGAGTCTAGTGAATTTGGGGATTTGAAAATTTGGAGTCTAGGGAATTTGGAAATGTGAAAATTTGTAGTCTAGGGAATTTGGGAATTTGAAAATTCAGAGTCTAGGGAATTTAAGTATTTCATAATTTGGAGTCTAGGGAATTTGGGAATTTGATCATTTGTATCCTAGGGAATTAAAAATTTGTTGAATTTTGCAATTTATAGTTCTTAATTACTTGAAAATTGGAATTGTATAGAACGTCAGAATTGTAAAACCTTGAAAATGTTTAAATGGCATATCCTAAAAATTTCTAAACATGCAAAAAAGAAAAATGTAATAAATATATGTATATATCTTCGAAACGAATTCGCTGTTTAAAATGTTCCGCAACTTTACTCGAGCCGATTTCGCAACAGTTAATAACACTCCGCCCCTTGTACAGCACGCCATCGATATACAGCGTGTAAATCGATGCTCGAAAGTAATATCCGCCGTTTACCATCCTCCACTAAAGGCAAAAACAAATATCAGCTTCCTAACATTTTCACGCATCACGGCAACGAGTGGAACGCTGACGTATCAAAGCGCATATCTCATAAGTGAAGTTAACGTTGAACCACGCTTGCAGATTATACAAGCATAATCGAGGGTGCATGGAGGATCCACGATGAGATGCCCTCTTCATTGAAACGGTGTACATCCGGTGCGCGCGTGCATCGGATATCCGGTGCATTTCCAAGCGGAATGTAACCGCGCTTTGAACCTCAGCTTTGCCGTTTAGCAAACGCGGCTCTCTTCGTTCAACATTTTTCCATCCCTTTCTATTTTCAACAGCTTTGTAGGTCAACAGAAATACGACCATGACAAAATCTGATCTGTAATATCGTATTTCCATTTTCATATACAGTTTCCCTTTGATATTTTGTTACTTCACAACTAACATTTTCTTCTATAGTATTTGCTACTTTGTTATATGGCATAGAAGTTTGCTGCATTGTATTTACTTATTATATTGATATTTAGTAATTACATTATATTTTATTATATAGCAATCACTTGATATTTTCATATGTTGCATATATTGCAGGATTTTGTTATATGGCAGGAATTTATAACTTAGTTGCATTGCATTTACTTATAATCTTGCAATTTAGTAATTACGTAATGTTTTATTATATAGCAATCATTTGGTATTTTGATATATTGCATATATTGCAATATTTTGTTATATAACAGGAATCAGTAACTTTGCTTTATTGCATTTATTTACAATCATGTTATATATTTACGTATTTTATTATATTACAATTACTTGCCATTTTGTTATATTGCATATTTTGCAGTATTTTGTTATATAGCAGGAATCCATAACCTTGCTGCATTGCATTTACTTATAATCTTGCTATTTAGTGGTGACATAATATTTTATTATATAGCAATTACTTGGTAATTCGATATATTGCATATATTGCAGTATTTTGCTATATAGCAGGAATCTATAACTATGCTATATTGCATTTATTTACTATCATGTTATGTAATTACATATTTTATTATATAGCAATTACTTGGCATTTTGCTATATCGCATATATTGCAGTATTTTATTATATAGCAAGAATCTATAACTTTGCTATATTGCATTTATTTACTATCATGTTATGTGACATAATATTTTATTATATAGCAATTACTTGGTAATTCGATATATTGCATATATTGCAGTATTTTGCTATATAGCAGGAATCTATAACTATGCTATATTGCATTTATTTACTATCATGTTATGTAATTACATATTTTATTATATAGCAATTACTTGGCATTTTGCTATATCGCATATATTGCAGTATTTTATTATATAGCAAGAATCTATAACTTTGCTATATTGCATTTATTTACTATCATGTTAGGTAATTACATATTTTATTATATTGTAATAACTTGTTATATTGCAATTTCGTTATATTGCATTTTTCAACTTCTCAGCAGAAAATCAAAAGACCAACAAAAATTTCAACGAATTCCACTAAAAACATTTCGATCCGATCCTGTTTTTGTGCCCTCTATTAACCCGCTCCATAATGTTCAATTAACAGGTTTGAGAAAAGAAGGAGCACAAGGTGTAACTGAATGCGGTACGCGATAAAACAAGTTCGCAGATAAGAAAGAAATTTATCTTCAAATTACGAGGAGGAAGTTTCTTCGCCCAGGAATCAGTATAAGAGCAATTAACGAATTTTTAAGTAACATTGCCAGCGAACACCTAACTATTAAGCTTTCGCGTGTAATTGCCACGAGGGAAGTGGATTGTACGAGGGAAAGCTAATTGTACCGGTCGTAATTGGCATAGTCCCTGTCCTCGTCCAAAAAGTAAAGCCTGGAATTAGAATGCATCACTGTTAATTAAGTAGTCATATAAAGAACGCCAACTAGCCCGGAATAACAGGATTATACTGCTTCCTTAACGCTAATGCGACCTAATACAAACTGGACCTCTACGCTGTTAGGGAAAAGGCAACAAAAACAAAATTATCCCATCTTCATTTATAGTATTAACTGTTTTTCTTTCCCTTCTCTAGCTCTTTTCGCTTAGTGTAATAGACAATAATTTATTATGGCAACACCCCACATTTGTAACATTTTTTCGTCACATTTATAAATTTGGAAATTTGAGAATTTCGGAATTTAAGAATTTGGAAATTTCAAAATTTGGAAATTTGAGAATTTGGAAATTTGAGAAATTGGATATTTGAGAATTTGGAAATTTGAGAAATTGGATATTTGAGAATTTGGAAATTTGAGAATTTGGGAATTTGAGAAATTGGAAATTTGAGAATTTAAGAATTTCAGAAATTGGAAATTTGAGAATTTGGGAATTTCAGAAATTGGATATTTGAGAATTTGGAAATTTGAGAATTTGGGAATTTGAGAATTTGGAAATTTGAGAATTTGGATATTTGAAATTTGGAAATTTGAGAATTTGGAAATTTAAAAATTTGGTAATTTTGAAAATTTGAGAATTGGGAAAATTTGAGAATTTGGAAAATGTGAGAATTTGGAAAATTTGAGAATTGGGAAATAAAAAAATTGACAAATATAAGTTCATACAACCATTTCGAACACTGTATAATCCCTCGTGTGAAGCAATCGAAGCAATCGATTAAATTTTTTATAAAAATGTAATATCCAACGAAAACAACAAAATAGATTGGCTTTCAAAGAGTAGAAAATAACTAAAGCTTGAACGCGGATGGTATTCGAGGCGAAGCTACAAAAAATGTGACTGCATTCCCTTGAAATAGCTGTAGCCCGCAGCTAAATACATAATTTAAAAGTGCCGCGTTATTGGTTCCTGTAAAAGAATCTCACGATTTATCGTTCACCGTGCTATTTTTAATCGATACATTTTATACGACGATGGAATAGTTTTACCTTTAATTTTCGCCTTTCTTAAAAATGTTCAAACTTTTCGATTAATTATAAATGTTCGCTACATTTCATTTTCAATTCTAGCAAATTTAATTTATTGTATCGGAGGGATTTATGCAATATATGAAGAGGTAAATATTATGTCAATTATAAATTTATTATTTGCAATTATTCGTTACATTTCGTTTTCAATTCTAACAAATTTACTTTCTTGTATCGGAGGGATTTATGCAATATATGAAGAGGTAAATATTATGTCAATTACATAGTTATTATTTGTAATTAATTGGACAGAATTTGAACGTTTATTTGAAAGTCAAGTTTTCAGTGAAGGAATAATTAATTGTTTTCTTTTGAGTTAGAGTACCGTGTACTGATAACTGAGTTGTTCACAGCGGACCTTGTAATGTTAATTGACCGTTTTGTAACTGGCTATAGGCAGTTGGTAGTATTGGTAGTTAACTGTGTACTGATAATAAGTGGTAGAGAACGTATAACTAACCGTGTTCTGGTAACTGACCGCTTTCTTATAGTTGACTATGTCCTGATAATAGACAATACATTCATAGCTCACCATTTTCTGGTAACTGACCGGGTACCTATAGTTGACTGTCTTGATAGTTGACCGTAACTGACCAAATACTTATAGCACACCTTGTCTCGGTAACTGACCGAATACTTATAATATATCTTGTCTTGGTACCTGACCAAATACATATATCACATCTTGTCTCGGTAATTGACCAAATACTGATAACTCATTTTGTGTCGATAACTGACCAAGTATTTGACGCACCTTGTCTCGATAACTGACCAAATACTTGATGCACCTGGTCTCGATAACTGACCAAATACTTGATACACCCTGTCTCGATAACTGACCAAATACTTATAGCACACCTGGTCTCGATAACTGACCAAATACTTATAGCACACCTTGTCTCGGTAACTGACCGAATACTTATAATATATCTTGTCTTGGTATCTGACCAAATACATATATCACACCTTGTCCCGGTAATTGACCAAATACTAATAACACACCTTGTCTCGGTAATGGACCAAATACTGATAGCACACCTTGTCTCGGTAACTGACCTCTCAACCTTCTCTTCTCAACCCTAAAAGCTTCCTACCATAAAAATTGCTTAAATAACCTATTATTTTAAGAATGATAGATCATCACATAAAAATTAATGACAATTTTCAAACTTTCCTGCGTATTTTATATTTCTCAAAGAATTTTGATGACTGAATCCGGTATTAATGGCACGTTCATGCGACGAATTAACAAGCTTACTAACTCATCATTAAAACGAGGATTGAAAGTATCAGTTTGCTAATGTCGAACGATCCACCGAATTAATAACTGCAAATTATCCGTGGCAAAGGTAGATAGCCCCATAAATAAAGCGGAACACGCGAAAAGCAACTTCTCGACGCGTGTTCGACCAAAGATAAATTATCCTTGTGATGCAATTTTCCAACATGGATAAACGCCAACAGAGAGCCGTTTAACAGGGCATAAATTTGTCATTAATCTTTGCCGCTTGTATATGGCAATTATCGAACAATTCTATATAATCCCCTATAAAATGTAATTATTTTATTCAAGTGCGAATATGTGTGTCACGTGTCAATATGCATTTCCTGCATTTTACGCTGCTGAATATTTCTGAATTTATTGAACGAGACATTCTTTCTTAAAATCATATTTTCATTTTACTTCTTGCTGTATTTTCTTACATACAGGGTGTCCCGCAATTAGTGTAGGACCCGAAAAGGGGTGGTAGGTGGGGCGATTCTGAACAACTTTTTCCTTTGCCAAAATATTGGTTGAGGCTCCATTTTCGAGTTATTAGCAAAAAACACTGACCAATGAGAGCGCGCATAGACCGGGTGCGCGAAAGCGTGAGCAAAAGCTTCGAATATGACGGCCGATCGTCGTCGTGAACAAATGTATTGATACTGTCGGTATAACGTCGGTATAACGTCGGAATAACGTCGGTATAATAGAAAGCTGTTAGATGAAAGTTACGTTGAATAATGAATAAAAAAATCTGGATTATTGTTGAATTATCATTCATTCATGAATAAGAAATAACAAAATTAGTCTCTACTCACGTAATCAAAGTAAATCGAATTTATTCGATACGTTTATTCGTTATGGCAAAGAAATAATGGATAAAATATGGAAAATTATTTTCGTTCGATATTGTGATGATGAAAAAGAACAAATTCTCATTTTTAAAAAATTAAATAACTTTTCTATTCAACAAATAAAAATTTGAATTGAATAATTAATAAATTTAAATGTAACTCACCCATTGAACCGCAAATAATCACGATGAAAATGCATCTCTGTCACTGGGTCGATCCACCGATCCTTACTGTTCTCATAAATAATAGAAACTCTGAAAAAACTCTCAAGAAACTTCACTGTCACCTATCACTGTCATCTCTCATTATTAGTTTTCATTATCACTTTTTTCTGTCATTTTTCACTAATTTTCACTAATTTTCACTGTGAGTTCAACACATAAATACGACGAATGAAAACACATAAATGAATATTCAGAAATAATTTAAACTATATTATCTTGAAAGCAAGAAAACAGAATTTTTTATTAAAAACAACGATACATTTTATTTCAACACGTATCTTTCGACAATAAACGATGACTGTCGATCGACGCCGCAGTCGTTCAACAGATCATCGTTGCATGGCAACCGTTCGCGACGTATGCCTCGCGATCGAGAACGAAACCGCGATCCGTGGCCAGTCTAACAATGTCTTCTAATAAAATACAATATAATATCGATTCCTCAATTCGGATACCTTATAATGAGAATATAGCGTATCGTTAAACATACATATCTATGAATAATCGTTCACGCGTTTTCATTCGGTCCGTTTACCGGTCGTGCTTATGTTGTGCAATTATTAGAAATTATTAGAAAGAGACAGTGAAATAAATTGAGAGTTCATTGACCCTGCCAGGATATCAGCTGTTGATGCTCTGATCGGTGGATCTACCCGGTGACATAAATATTTTTTATCGAAGCTAGTTTTTTCATGAATCAATGGGTAAGTTTTATTTAAGTTGTTTCCATATTTTTAAAATTATACGTACGCAGCAATTGATTTATTTCACTTCAATGAGGTACTGCATTAGATATTTTATTCCAATTTTATCCCATTTCGTAGGGAAGGTACTCATTCGTTTTAAAACGTGAATTTATTCATTTGCTTCATTAGAATAATCGACAGAATGAATTTTCGTAAATTTATTCTTTTTCCTTTTTGAAGGCTTAAAATAAATACAAGATACTTGGTCTGGGTAAACAACAACTAATTGGTTTATCTCCCATTCACGAATTACGAAGAACTTAATATTATTCTTAACTTCTTAATTCATTATTCAATTTAACTTTCACCTAATAGCTTCCTGTTATACCGACGATATACCGACGTTATACCGACGTTATACCGACGGTATCGATACGTTTGTTCACGACGACGATCGGCCGTCATATTCGAAGCTGTCGCTCACGCTTTCGCGCGCCCGGTCTATGCACGTTCTCATTGGTCAGTGTTTTTTGCTAATAACTCGAAAATGGAGCCTCAACCAATATTTTGGCAAAGGAAAAAGTTGTTCAGAATCGCCCCACCTACCACCCCTTTTCGGGTCCTACACTAATTGCGGGACACCCTGTATATGCATCTATATACGTATGTGTGCATCCTATTATAATATCTACATATGTAGGTATATATGTATGTAATTGTGTATCCACATATGTGTGAATATATATGTTTAATTATGGATGTATGTATGTATGTTTTGTTAGATGTATGTATTTAATTATATATCCACATATGCATATATGTATCTACGTATGTATGTCTGTATCTAATTATAACACCTACATATGTACATAGGTACGTATGTATCCAATCGACATATCAACGTATCAACATATGTGTGAATGTGTGTATTTAATTATGGATCTACATATTCATGTACATGAATGTATGCATTTCATCACATATCCACATATGCATATCCACGTATATGCCTATCTATGTATCTGCATATTTACATATAACGTTTATGTGTACATATAAATATGTGTACATTCGCATATATACGAAAGAAATTCTAAAAAACTAAAAAGTTAGCCCAACATATCCTACATATCCATTAAGCTGGCATACGATACTCGTGTTATTTCGCATGGCAACTAACATGCACAGTACCGAAGTAGTCGTAAGTAACGTAGAGGAAAAACAGTTAAAATCCGAAAGCAAACGATTTGAAAGAAGAGAAACATAACAACCGTAGAGAAACGAGCAAAGCCCCCGAACTTTGTAGCGATTGATAACTGTGCTGTCTCGTCACGTATACTTTGAAACGACTACACGCAAGCGTGCATCTCACGGGTTTCACAGTTACGGACTATCGAGTTCCGGTCGGGTAACTTTGCACTTCTGGCTGATTGCACTGTTCGCTATCGACACCGTTGTTAACCAAAGGAATTGTTTCGCAGCGATTCACTGGACTTCGTACACTGAAACATTCCGAGAGAATCGATACATCGGGAAATGTTTCGCCGATAAATTTTGTCGACGCGTTACGATACGTGTTCTTCGAACGCTGATCTTGCGGATTTGTTTACTAACATTCGGTGCGAGAGATGTTTAAGAGACAAATGTGGATTTTGGGAAATGCGAGAGATTGTAGGATAAAGTAGAGGGAAGTTGAATGTGGACTCTTGTTATATTGCCGGATTTTTTATGGATTTGGAATTTAGAGAACTTTGGGTATTTTGAAAATTTTGGGAATTTTGGGAATTTTGGGAATTTAGGGAATTTGGGAAATTTAGGGAATTTGGGAAATTTGGGAAATTTGGGAAATTTTAGGAATTTTGGAATTTTGGAATTTTGGAATTTTGGAATTTTGAGAATTTGGGAAATTTGGGAAATTTGGGAAATTTGAGAAATTTGTGAATTTTGGAACTTAGGGAATTTGGAAATTTTGGGGAATTTAGGGAATTTTGGAATTTAGGAAATTTAGGGAATTTTGGAATTTGGGAATTTTGGGAATTTGGGAAATTTGGGGAATTTAGGGAATTTTTGAATTTGCAATTTTGGAATTTTGGGAATTTTGCAAAATTTGGAATTTTGGAATTTAGGGAATTTGGGAAATTTGTGAATTTTGGAACTTAGGGAATTTAGAGAATTTTGGAACTTAGGAAATTTAGGGAATTTTGAAATTTTGGAGTTTTGGAATTCTAAATTTTGGTATTTTAAATGTTAGGAATTTCGGATTTTGAAAATTAGAATTTTGGGATTCCAAATTTTGGATATTTGGGATTTTTAGAGTTGGAATTACAAGATTCTAAATTTTGAAAATTGGGATTTTGTAAGTTGGAATTTTGGGAATTTGGGAATTTGAGAATTTTGCAATTTTGGGATTTTGAATTTTGAAAGTGGAAATTTTGGAATTTTGGAATTTTAGAATTCTGGAATTTACAAATTTTGAAATTTTTTAATTTTTGAACTTGAAAGCTGTATTTCCAAATTTCGGAATTTAATGGACTCCTTAACAATGTTAAAACTGTTTATTTTATAAATTTTATAAACTTCCAGTAAATCTAAGAATCTAATAACTTCCTAACTTGACACCAAAAAAAATTTTTTAAATCAAAAACATGAAAATTTCGAAAATTAACACACATCCCTTAAAATTAATAAACAAAATTTGAAATAAAATCCGTATAAAGCGCAGCTTTTCATCATTCTCGAAAATAATTGCAAGAAAACGTATCTCGTCGCTGTTTCTCTTTCGTATACAGCTGAGCGTCGAGTTGTTAAATCCAGCAAATGTCGGCTTAAGTCTTGAGTTGACTTTTCGGCTTTGCAAGCACTTGCTGGTAAATTGGAAGCTTTGAATGGCGCTACGATATTCGGCTCTTGAATTGTACCGTGTGTGTTCTCCAGATATTTTGTTTACGTTTTGCCGTTTCATCGCTGTTTTATCGATTATTGTCCTTCATAGTATTCTAACCGCTTTTTGTATCGTTTTCAGGTAAGCACCCGTTCGCCATTTTGTGAGATTAGACTGTTTTGTGAGACGTTCAACTGTTGCTGTGAAAGGTAATATTTTGTGTTTTAATTATTGAAACTAGAGAATTTTTGTATATTTAGTGATATGAGAAAGGTGGGAGTTTGAGGTGTGGGGAGATTAAGAGTTTGGGAAATTGGGAATTTGTTAATTTGAGAATTGGAAAATTTGAGGATTTGAAAATTTGAAAATTTGAGGATTTCAGGATATGGGAATTGAAGAATTGGAGAATTTGAGAATTTGAGAATTTGAGAATTTGAGAATTTGAGAATTTGAGAATTTGAGAATTTGAGAATTTGAGAATTTGAGAATTTGAGAATTTGAGAATTTGAGAATTTGAGAATTTGAGAATTTGAGAATTTGAGAATTTGAGAATTTGAGAATTTGAGAATTTGAGAATTTGAGAATTTGAGAATTTGAGAATTTGAGAATTTGAGAATTTGAGAATTTGAGAATTTGAGAATTTGAGAATTTGAGAATTTGAGAATTTGAGAATTTGAGAATTTGAGAATTTGAGAATTTGAGAATTTGAGAATTTGAGAATTTGAGAATTTGAGAATTTGAGAATTTGAGAATTTGAGAATTTGAGAATTTGAGAATTTGAGAATTTGAGAATTTGAGAATTTGAGAATTTGAGAATTTGAGAATTTGAGAATTTGAGAATTTGAGAATTTGAGAATTTGAGAATTTGAGAATTTGAGAATTTGAGAATTTGAGAATTTGAGAATTTGAGAATTTGAGAATTTGAGAATTTGGGAATTTGAGAATTTGAGAATTGAACAATTAGAGAATTGGAGAATTGGACAATTGTTGGAGAATTTGGGTATTTGATAATTTGAGAATTTGAGAATTTGAGAATTGAACAATTAGAGAATTGGAGAATTGGAGAATTTGGGTATTTGATAATTTGAGAATTTGAGAATTTGAGAATTGAACAATTAGAGAATTGGAGAATTGGAGAATTTCAGAATTTCAGAATTTGAGAATTTGAGAATTTGAGAATTTGGGTATTTGAGAATTTGAGAATTGAACAATTAGAGAATTGGGTATTTGAGAATTTGGGTATTTGAGAATTTGGGTATTTGAGAATTTGAGAATTTGAGAATTTG
>NW_003797060.1:83857-110607 GCF_000220905.1 Megachile rotundata | reverse complement strand
AATTTGAGAATTGAACAATTAGAGAATTGGAGAATTGGACAATTGGACAATTGGACAATTGGAGAATTTGGGTATTTGATAATTTGAGAATTTGAGAATTTGAGAATTTGGGAATTTGAGAATTTGAGAATTGAACAATTAGAGAATTGGAGAATTGGAGAATTTGGGTATTTGATAATTTGAGAATTTGAGAATTTGAGAATTTGAAAATTTGAGAATTTGAGAATTAGACAATTAGAGAATTTGAGAATTAGACAATTAGAGAATTAGAGAATTGGAGAATTGGAGAATTGGACAATTGAAGAATTGGACAATTGGTGAATGCATGACAAATGATTGCATCACGTTACAACAACCACCTAAAATAATTAGAAACGAAATGTGTCGTTACAATCCGAATACAACAAATCGTATAAATTAACAATTTCGAAATGTCGTTAGACGCACGCCACACCATTTGCAAATGGTGGCTGATGATAGCCTTATCATTAGGAAATGGTGGCAAGCGAAATCCACGTTAAATCCCTCCCTTTCTAGCTTGTTAGCTCGATCTCACTGACGGTAATGAGTCAACCAGGTTTAATTAGGCACAGAACAGGCGCCTAGATACACAGACTGTGTTTCAGTTGGTCACCGTCTGCCGCTTCTCTTTCGTAATCCCTTTACACTCCACTTTGATCGTTTATCGAATCACTACTAATTAATTACTTTCGTTATTCGAACGAGAATGAAAGTTCATAAACAATCGCTAGTATTATACAGGATGTTTCAAATTATATGTCTAAATTTATTTAACCGGTAAAAATAAGTGAGGGACGCTTAATAGGCATGTAATGGACGTTCGATATCTGGCGGCTATTTAAAGGACGTTCATATATCTAGCGGTCATCTAGCGGTCACAAAGAAATTAGTTTTAAGATCATTACAAGTTTAATTGTAGTTTTGTCGTAATTTTAAAGGCAAGATAACTTACTTTCAAATTTTAATGACATTTCAAGATTATCGTACAAATATTTATATATTTAATTTAATTGTTAATCAATGTGGTTCATAAATTAAATGTACATAACGTATTTTATATATAATAATAATTATATTTATATATTTAGTTTAATTTCTGACCAATGTGATCAATAAATGAAATATACAAAATGTATTATATATATTATATTAATAATATTTATATTTTATGTGAAATTAAATTGTATTTCATACAAAATAGCGTTTTTAAGTTTTTCTATATATTTAGCCTATTCATTTGCATAATAAGCCAGTAAAAAATAATTTCCTTAACATTAACAATCATGCAGTTTTCAGCAAAGAAAATATATTTAACAGGCTCAAAACTGACTCTCATTATAGTGCTTCGTTATTTTAACCAGTAAATTTAATCTGGAAATACAAATAAAATTGCAAGAGAGGAACGAACAGAATAATAATTAAAATTATTTTAAACGAACATGTCGAAATAATTCCACGAACTACGAGGATGTTAAAATATGAGATAGATTTAAAAACCGAATCCAGGAAACGAGAAATGCATCCTGGCCCATCCCTAATGTAACCGAGGGGAAGAACGAGGTCATTTATTTGGAAACCACATTCTCGACCCAGCTCATTGTCCACGTGTTTTGCGATACACCGCAACAACACCAGAGAAAACCATCATATATTCGGACGAACACTCTCGGTAGTAGATGTACAAGTGGTATGATAAAGAATGAAGGATAAATCGAATAGAAGATTATGCAGTAAAATTATGTTTTATGATTTAATTGGAGAATTTTTGAATTTTCAAATTTTAGGGTGTGTTCATATTGTCAAGTTTTTAAGCTTGCCTTTGAAGTTTTCTTGTTTTGAAATTTTCAAGTTCTCAAGTTTCCAAGTTTTCAAATTCTTAGGTGTTTAAATTTTAGAATTCTTCAATTTTCAGATATTCAGGTTTCCAAATATTCAAATTTTAAACTTTACACATCCTCAATTTCCCAAATCTTCATATTATTTTCTACATTTTTTTATCCATAAAAATTAAGTAGACCACACTGAAGTTCTAGCGCGTCCCGCAAGATGGCGTGCTAGGAGCACATAGCATTTTTCCAACATACTATGCATATTCTTAACCAACTATAATTATGCAGCTATAATTCTTACTACTCGCTAATAACCATAATTTTTATACAAATATTTTCATAAATGTACATGTATAAAAATATTTCCATAAATATGCAGAAATAGGATCTAACTCCGTGAAGAACGTTGAACAAAGTTGCAACTTACATTTTATAAAATTCCCGAGTTTAATTCCTTTTATACTCAGAGCAGATCTCTATAAAGTAACAGCAAGTACGGTATTACGTGGAAGCTTATTCATAATGCTCTGCCATAACCAGAACACGACTAGCTCCATTAAGTGTACCAGACGGATTATGCGCACCCATTTAGAACCGAGTTAAACTTCAGCTGTGTGCAGAAATCCTTGACAGTGATCCACAAATTGCAGTCAAGTACACGTATCGTGCGTACTTTGTAGCGTGGTTTAATAAGTAAGAGCCAAGGGATTTTGTACATTCGCAGTCCCCCTCTGATTTTCATTTAAATGCAAGAAAATACATCGACGAAATGGGACAATCGCTGTTAAGGCAGACCTTTAAAGGAATCCCACGGGTTTCAACATTTTCTTGCAGATAACGCCGGATGGGGCTACAATGTTTGCTGTTGAAGTCTACTTGTTAAGGAGTTAGGATACGTTATCTTCATCTGCGGTACTAAACATAAAATGGGACTGGTTTCGATGCGAGATTCAATTTCTGCGAGGCGATTTAGTGTGAGGGGCAGATTATTTAGATAAACTTCGGTAATTCTTGGTATTTCAAAAATACGTAGAAAATTCTGAGTATGAAATTTAATATTAACTTATGGATTTTGAGCAAATTAAATAGTAATACTTTTCTCGCCATTTCTGGGAGTTGCTTCAAAATGGCGAGATGTGTTTAGGATTTAAATTATTATTGAAATATTAAGACTAACTTCAGTAAATAATTCTTGGTATTTCAAAAAATAATGTAAAATTATTCTTCGTGTGAAATTTAATATTATATCTTATGGATTTTGGGTAAATTAAATAGTAATACATTTCCCGCCATTTCTGGGAGCTGCTTCAAAATGGCGAGATGTGTATAGGATTTAAATTACTATTGAAATATTAAGACAAACTTCGGTAAATAATTCTTGATATTTCAAAAAGTAATATAAAATTATTCTTCGTGTGAAATTTAATATTATATCTTATGGATTTTGGGTAAATTAAATAGTAATACATTTCCCGCCATTTCTGGGAGCTGATTTAAAATGGCCGTCAACAAAAACTAATGACTCTACAGTGCGTGGACTTAAATTAGTATTGTAGTATTAAAATAAAATTCTGTAAATAATTCCTGTTATTTCAAAGAATAATATAAAATTAATCCTCGTACAAAATATATTACAATTCATGAATTTCGTCGAAAAAAAAATAAATACGTTTCTCGCCATTTCCATTAGTTGTTTAAAAATGACGGACAACAAACAAAATGGCTGTACGTCCAGAGTATAAATTATTATTAAAATACATTAAGAAACAGAAAAGATGTTTCTCGTAAACGCTGAAAAGATGTAGCAATCGTCATAAAACTCTCCGGGAATGCATTCCTAAGCGTAAAGACTTCATTACGAATATTGCTGGTCGCATTTCGAAGAACCGTGGAAGGAGGCTGAAAGAGACTCTGAGGAGCGATTAAATCGAAAGCGGAAAACTTCAGACGGCACTAGCTTTCTTCAGATTTATGTATCGCGGACGAAAGTAAACTAAGTTATAATCACTCGGTAGATAGTTTGAAAGATTAAAGATTCGACGAGAAAGCCTGTTCACGGATTCTCACGCTAATTAATTCTTGTGCCATTAATAATGTCTTAATAGCGAGCGAGTTCGCTGGTGATCGCCATTGCTTCGACGATTAAGGTTCGGTAATGCGGTGTATATTACAAAATTCACGATACGATCGAGCAAACAACGTTGCATGCTGCGAAACTTATCCGATGTTGTGAAATAAACTTCTTTCCTTTCATTTAGAACTTCATTTTCTATGCGGTCAGATATTTATCTGTGTTTATTAACGTTTATGGAATGTTCGGATCGAAGTTACGGTTTATCGTGTGGTCTGATAATTGAGATGTTTTTGAGGTTACTTTGTGGGGTTTTTAAGGTTAATGTGGTAGGTGTATTTTTAAGATTAGGTTGGCTGGAATGTTTTTAGGTTAACTGAGGTATTTTTAAGGTTAATTTGACTACTCATGTGTTTTTAAAGTTAGATGGACGATTGAGATGTCTGAAAGATTCATAATTGAGATGGCCTGAAGGTGACGTCGGCCATCTTGACGTCACGTGTGCTCAAAATGGCCGTCGCCAGCGCCATCTAACCACAGTTGCTATCCATATATTTGTATTATTGACATTTACAGTGTGTATATTTTTAATTTTAACACTCTATACATCTGCTACACGCATGTAACTAATATACTTAACTAATATGTCTAATATACATAACTAACCCTACATAAACCCTCTTTCCACAACATTAAACAAAATTTTCTTTGCATATCTTAAACCTGCCGTTATATTTGTATTCTAAATTACACTAGCTTTTCTGTATAAAATTATTTGAATTTTGCATAAACTAACAGTAAATGAAGCGAAAATGTACAGAAGACTCATTTTCGAGAAAATCAAGTTCAAAATTTTTTCCCCAAATGTAACTCTGGTTACAAACGCACCCTTAATGTTTATAATTACTTACAAATTACTTTGTCACCGTTTCAAATTGCTTTCGCCTCGCCACGGGAATGCAGCCATTTAAACAACTATGGACGTCATTAGAGCAACGCAGGAGCGAGGATCGCTAGGGAAAAACGCACATTTTCCACCGATCCGTATATCATAATAATCCGGAGAATTATTACTGGCCAAGTAAAAAGCGCCGGGATTCCGCTCATTGTGCTGCGTGACCGTACAATCACGAGCTGATTTCTTGCTAACGCTGGAAAGAAAGTCTTTAAGCTTTTGTGTCGAAAAAGGGTCATCATAGTTTGCATAAATACTTACTATATTTTTTAATATGGCATTCCTTCCATCATTAACGTGGAAAAATAGAGTATTTTGCATCTAACGGATTTAGTCGGATAAGATTTTCAATAAACATTTATTCATGTCTCCATGTCTCAATGTCTCAATATCTCAATATCTCAGTGTCTCAATATCTCCATGTCCGAGTGTCTCAATGCCTCAATGTCTCAGTGCCTCAATGTCTCAGTGTTTCAATGTCTCAATGTCTCAGTGTCTCAATGTCTCAGTGTCTCAATGTCTCAGTGTCTCAATGTCTCAGTGTCTCAATGTCTCAGTGTCTCAATGTCTCAGTGTCTCAATGTCTCAGTGTCTCAATGTCTCAGTGTCTCAATGTCTCAGTGTCTCAATGTCTCAGTGTCTCAATGTCTCAATGTCTCAATGTCTCAATGTCTCAATGCCTCAATGTCTCAATGCCTCAATGTCTCAATGTCTCAGTGTCTCAATATCTCCATGTCTGAGTGTCTCAATGCCTCAATGTCTCAAAATCTGAATGTCTCAATGTCTCAATGTCTCCATATCTGAATGTCTCAATGCCTCAATGTCTCAGTGCCTCAATGTCTCAGTGCCTCAATGTCTCAGTGCCTCAATGTCTCAGTGCCTCAATGTCTCAGTGCCTCAATGTCTCAGTATCTCAATGTCTTCATGTCTCAATGTCTTCATGTCTCAATGTCTTCATGTCTCAGTGTCTTCATGTCTCAATGTCTTCATGTAAACAGAAAAATGATGCTATAAATTGATGCTGAAGAATTGTGCTATAAATGATCACAGAAAGTTAGTTGCGAATTAAATATCAAAATTCGAATTCAATTAGCGACACCTGTAAAATCCACTGTCCCCCAGAAACAGAGATCAAAGTTAAGTCCTTAAAGCTCAGCCCCGCGGAAGCATGGCGGGCAGGCTGTAATAAGTAACCGGTCGTAATCCTAGGAGAAATCGATGGTGCAAGCTGTGTGTGAAGTTCCATGGGATAAAGCCTGCGCCGCGAGGCAAATAGACGGCCAGACGAGGCGAGGGGTCGTGAACTTGCGTTGTTTCGTGGAAATTATGGGTATGGTTTCCTCGTGGCACATACCGGGTTGTGATACCTCCGGCTGTCGATCGTTCGACGAAGAGACCGGGTATACAACCGGAAGTTGCAACAATATGACGGTACCTTTACAGGGATCCGTAGCAAGGAAGAAATTAACCCTTTCTACTTCGAATACTATCTTGGACTACGATACTTCCTTGAAGTTGCTCTTCGGGTTAGGTATAAATAGAGTTCTATGTACCTGCTGCAATTTTGTGCCGAGATAAGGTAACAATAATTGTGTGTACACATGGCCGGTAATCAAGATTACACATTTTTTTGCTGCGGACGTAATAAATGTATGTTATTATCGTTTTTATGGTTTGCAATATTGTATGCCGTGAGATAGATAAGAAAGTTTTTTAATGTTTCAATTTAAGTGGACATAGAATGAAGATTCTGGTAAATTGTGTAATAATATTGTGGCTAGTAACAGTTTCTAATGTAGCGGGTAGTAATGTGGCAATAAATAATTTTTAGTAGCTATTAATATTGAAATTATTGTGGTTAATGCTTTTATCTGGTTGTATACATCGGTTGTTAATACAGCAGCCACTAATATAGTACTTAGGAATCGAGTAGCTACTTATATGGTCGTTAGGAATCGAGCAGCTACTTACAGGGTAGTTAGAAAGCGAGCAGCTACTTATATAGCAGCTAGTGATACAACTAATAGTTTAGTAGGTGATAATATAGGTAGCTTAGGTAATAATTTAGCAGCTAATAATATACAGTTAATGTAGTAGCTAGTTTTATACATCATCTGTTTATGCAGCAGGCAATAACATAATAGGTGGGTATGTAGGAGCCACTTATGTAACGTTTATTAGTACAGTAACCACTAATAATTCAGTTGCTGATAAAGTTTATGTAGTAGCTAGTTATATACATCAGTTGTAATGTAATAGTCATTAATATACAAGGTTTCTAATATAACAATTACCAATGTAGTAGCTAGCAACATAACGGCTATTAACGTAACAGCCAGAAATGCAGCAGCTACTAATATAGCAGCTACTAATGTAGCAGCCAGAAATACAGCAGCTAGTAATATATCAATTACTACTATAACAGCTATTAATGTAGCAGCCAGAAATACAGCAGCTATTAATATAGCAGTTAGTATAACAGCTACTAATATAGCAGCCATTAATATAACAGCTACTTATATAGCAGCCAATAACATCTCACCTATCAGCAGCTTTTCTAAAAGCTAGTTTAACAATGTTTGCACAAAATTTTCCCATTTACAACAATTAATTAAATAAACGTAACATAATTGCATGAATTTTTATTGACACCATCAAACAGTTACATACACATATACAACACTCTATTAATTTTTATAAACTAATCCACATAACAATAAAACTAAATTTTTCTATCCTCGACTATGTTTCGGTCGAAAGCTTTTCGGAGGAGATGAAAGTTGAGCTTGCGAATCTTCTGATGCAGTATTGCACGGAGCTAATCCAGTATTTTTATATTGATAACTGCCGTATGAATATCCACATAAAGGGCAGATCATTCGAACCTTCTTCGCGCGTTTCATCATCAGCGGCACGAAACAGAGAGGCCAACACCTGTTGAAAAGGTATCATATCGCAACTCATACTAGCTTTGAAGCTCTTGAATAGAGTGCGTTAGATAGCAACTAGATAAATGACCGACAGGTAATTGGTTTTAACCGTAAAGGATTGCAAAGATGGAAAGAGCAAACTGTAATTGTTACAGTATACAATGCATTGCTAAAAAAGAAAAAAATAGCTATAGTGAACGTTTGGAAGGAGATCGCGTACAAAATGGCGTGTTTTGACAAAGTTCGGGCGGTCGCAATGCGAACGCAGCGTATTCACGGACAAGTTAAACGAGTGGTGGTTTAAGTTCTGAGACCGCTCATTAATCTTTTATCCTGACGCGAAGAGCTGAACCGACGGACAGGCAGCGTGAAATTAATTGTTGGCTACCTGTGCGCCAACCGAAACCGGCTCTGTATTCTGAATCATCGTCATTGATGCGTGCCGGGTTAACCTAACCTCCAATTTCGATGGCAGTCGGCAATTTTTTCCCGCCAGAAATTTCCATTAAGGGAATTGCTGGTATTAGTTGATAGCTGAGAATTATTAATATTGTTAGCTAATTAGCAATGGAGATAAGGAATAACTTATATAATAATTAGATAATTATATAGTAAATTATTTCATAAGTTACTTATATTTTATCATAAAACTAAAGTTGTACAAAAATATTTCAGCAAATAAAGTACATCTAATTAAAAGTAAAATATGCGAAGTACCTTTTTATTAAAAAAGTGACTCTAAAGCTAATCTACCGATGTAAAATGACAAACAAAAAAGGGCAACGGAAATTATGTTGAGTAATTAAATATTCTTCTGAAAACTCATCTTGTTATACGGACTGGCAATTAACCGCGTTAAAAATAATCGGGGAAATATTCGTTTTGTGTAGAGATGTATAAACAAATCGTATGAATTTTCTATGAAAACATGAAATGTTTGTAAAATTTGCACGTACCCTAGAAGACAGAGAGCTCCGATATGGGATGTTGTTAATTTGTCTCCCCGAGCGTGTAGCGTGGGCACCGCTTCCTTTTTACATCTTGGACAAAGCTTTTTCTCGCTGTGCGACTTCCACGTGTCCACTGTCGCAAAACAATAAATGACATAACATTTTTCAACGCGATACAAAGAATTATTGTCGTGAAGAACCGTACCGCGGGTCGCGTACACTTTTCTCGGCTCGCTTTTCCTGCTGTTGCCTGTCCTTACGGATCCCTTTGAAGTTAGCTGTTTTGACGCTGCTCTCGACTCTTTCTCCTGATATTTTGTAAAGGATGTTCGATTTCTACTAAATATCTTAAATTGACGTGAAAAATTGGAGCAAATTTGGTGTAGGGAAAATGACAATATAGGAAGATGTAAGATATGGGAAAAGGTTGTTTTAGAAAAAAATGTGATAAAGTTTTATTAGAGAAAGATACAGGAGGTATTCTTAGAAACAGATGTGGCAGAAGAGAGTTTTATTAGAAAAAGATGTGATATAAGAGGAGGTTTTGTTAGAAAAAGATGTGATATAAGAGGAGGTTTTGTTAGAGAAAGATGTGATATAAGAGAATGGTTTCTTGGAAACAGATATGATACAGAAAAAGAGTTTCTTAAAGGAAGATGTGATATACAAGATTTTCTTAGAGAAAGTGGCGATATATGAGAAAGTTTACTTGGAGAAAAATGTGATATAGGAAAAGGTTTTTTTGGAGGAAGATGTGATATACAAGAAAGTTCTTTTAGAGAAAAGTGTAACATAGAAGAAGATTTTGTTAGAGAAAAATGTGATATAGAAAGTTCCTTTAGAGAAAGCTGCAATATAGGAAGAGGTTTTCTTAGACAAAACTGTAGTATAAAAAGAATGTTTCACTAAGGAGTAATGATGTGCTACTAAACTTTACTACAATAAGGTGGTGATAAAAAAAGGTTCCTGTTGAAAAAAATGGCGATATAATAAAAGTTTATGAAAAGTGGCAATGTTGTTCCTCTTTAGACAAAATGATAATGTAATAGCAAAATTTCCTAAGGATGGTGATGACTTTAAATAAGACTTCTATTAAGGAAATGGCGATATAGAGAAAGTTTTCCCTAGAAAAAATGATGACGTAGAGAATATTTCTTCCCAAGAAAAATTATAATGTACTAGTAATCTATCATAGAAGAAATAAGGAAACAGGAGAAAGCTTCTGTAAGGAAAACACCAAGTAGATTTCCCTACGGAAAATTCCTCCACATTTATTGCAATACTCACTATTTCACCCTAGGGAATTTTATCATTTTTCCATAATATGTAGTTGTAAATTATGTACTGTTGGAAGTTGACAAATAATTCATTAAGCACACATTATGATTGTCCCTAGGAAAATCTACCAACTTCGCTATTATGCAATATATGTAGTGTAATATGAGAAAAGTCCTGCGAATATTGTCAATAAACAATTTCTCAAAAAAGCCTTGGCAAAAAATTCATTAAACACACCTTGTAATTTTCTTTAGGAAAATCTACCAACTTCCCTATTATACAATATGCAATATATGTAATGTAATGTATTAATGCAATATAAAAAAATTCTGAAAGCACTGTCAATAAACAGTTTCTCAGAAAAGTCTTGAACCCGATAAAAATATATGTGGATGAATCTATAATATTGTTAAAATTATGTTTCCGTATAAGACCATGGCGATATATCGTACCTGAATTAAGTATTGGTTGGAACGTTTCGGATGAAATTCACGAATGTGGTTGAGCAGCCCGTACGTGTCCCTTCCTCTATCGCTTACTCGTTTGTCACACACGGGACACCATGTAGCCACGTACTGCTGTAACGAAAACCGGGAAAATAACGTAACGTATGATATCATTGATTTTCTAACCTCCATGATTCTTCACGAGTCCCCGTTTCCGCTGCGCGTAATAAAACAGGCCAAAGAAAACAACCTGTGCTCCACATATCATGCTTCTTCCTTTTGTAAACGCGAATCCTTATTTCGTCGTCGGTTTGCCGAGCATGATAGGGACAAATGTTCGTTGCGCAAACTTTAAATGACGGAATTGCGACGATGGAGTCTGAACTTGTTCGCGTACCGGAAGGCGGATCTGCAGTGAATTTGGTTTATTTTCTGGTGTCTCGATTGGGGGACTGTGACTGATGTCGGTGTATTAATATTTTGATATTTTTGACTGTGTAATATTTAGATTTTGTTAATTTAACATTAATTTTTTTTATCACATTTCATCGTGATCTTGGATGTCGATGAGATTGAAGTGGAAGAGCCAATATTGTTTTGTGATGGTATTACTGTACTACGGTTATACTATTCTACTGTACTATTATTTTATTAATTTTATTACTATTCTATTTCACAGTCTTATTACATTAAAATTTCATTATATCACCATATCACTGTATCAGTATTTCATTATTTTACTATTTCACCATTTCACTATTTCAACTGCTTCACTATTTTACTATTTCATTATTTCACTCTTTCACTATATCATTATTTTACTATTTTACTGTTTCACTATTTTACTATTTTACTATTTTACTATTTCATTATTTCATTATTTCACCATTTCACTATTTTACTATTTCATCATTTCACTATTTCACTATTTCATGAATTTACTATTTCACTATTTCATGTATTTACTATTTCATTATTTCACTGTTTCACTATATCATTATTTTACTATTTTACTGTTTCACTATTTCACTACTTTACTATTTCATTATTTCACCATTTCACTATTTCATTATTTTACTATTTCATTATTTCACTGTTTCACTACATCATTATTTTACTATTTTACTGTTTCAGTATTTCACTGTTCATCTGCTTATCTATTCTACTATACCACTATACCACTATACCACTATACTACTATACTACTATACTACTATACTACTATACTACTATACTACTATACTACTATACTACTATACTACTATACTACTATACTACTATACTACTATACTACTATACTACTATACTACTATACTACTATACTACTATACTACTATACTACTATACTACTATACTACTATACTACTATACTACTATACTACTATACTACTATACTACTATACTACTATACTACTATACTACTATACTACTATACTACTATACTACTATACTACTATACTACTATACTACTATACTACTATACTACTATACTTACTATACTACTGAACTACTATACTACTATACTACTATACTACTATACTACTATACTACTATACTACTATACTACTATACTACTATACTACTATACTACTATACTACTATACTACTATACTACTATACTACTATACTACTATACTACTATACTACTATACTACCATACTACTATACTTCCATCATTAAATATATAGTATCACTGTCACTAATTATACTAAGTACCAATGCTACTATATTGCCATCTGTTATTTTACTGTATTACAATGCTACTATTCGACAAATTATTTATCTTATTATTCTACTGTTTCACTATTTCATTACACAATATTTCTTTCACTGTATGACTATACGAACATATTATATTACCATATTACTATACAGCCACATTACTATATTACTACAGCACTGTATTATTACTGTATTATGACTATATTATTGTACCACTATTTTTCTGTATTACTGTACTACTATAGTACTACTAGTATGCTTCTACTATAGTGCTACTACTATGGTACAACTATTACAGTGCTACTACTATAGTACTACTACTATATTATACTACTCAACCATACTACTACACTTCCACCCCATTACTACTACTACCTATCTTACTACACGATTCAATAAAATTACTTTCTCTTACTTCACAATTTAACCATAAATAATAGTTTTGCCTCCTACAAAAATAATCCGTCGACAATAATAAGATCAGACAATAAAGTAAAAAAAATCTAACAAAATGGACCCCAGACGGAAAGAGCTTTGTCACGTTTCAGAAGTTAGTCACCGAGTCCAGAAGTGGCGCTCGAAGGAAGCAATCTTCGGTGAACGGAAGGGTAAGAGGAGTTCAGAGGGGTAGGAGCTTTTCCTGAATGCGGTATGAGAAGTTCATACCGGAGTCAAAAGTTTCAGACAAAGGCTCGCGCAAAATGCAGCCCAAGTTCGCTGGTTCTGAGTTTCCGGAATTTCCTTAGTAGCCTATCAAATCTTAGATAATGCTTCAGATAGCCGTATAAGTCACGAGATTTCCGGTTCATGTCTTCAACCTGATGAGTCACGTGTCAGACAACAACTATCTCAATTTCATGTTTTTTCTTTTCCAAAATTTTGAATTATTTTGTTAAATATTTTGTAGTTCACGACAGCCTCGTGTGGAATGTTTGACTGTTTAATTTTAGTCGAATAGTTTTTACTTTTGACGACGTCGGTAAAGTAGAAAATGATAAAATGGTAAAAAATTTGTTTCCAAGTCGATAATAACTCTAGTAATATTGTTTCTATGCAAAATGAAATAAAAAATGCAACGATTTAAACTTATCCATAAGTGCTTTTACCGTATTTCACAGTTGAGTCCGACGCCATTTTGTGACCCGCCCCATAACGACGTAGCGTCATGTGGGTAGCAACCACTGGCGGGAAAACTCAAACACGTTCTCTATATTTTCCTACATATCAATTCTTTTTTCTTGATACATCTGCAGATAAATTCGCTCGATGTATTCAACGCTTTCAGTTACGCTTCCTACATGTGTACATATTTTGTTTTATACTTTTTTCGCATTTCACTTTTTATGTACCGTTCCCGTTTTTTATGATTCTTCCGAGCTATCGGACTCCAGAGAAAATTCCTTCTATTTTTTGACTAAAAATATTCAGTTTTCTAGCTGTGCAGAAGTCTACATTATTTTTTATAAAAGAAAATTTTTCTGGGTATTTTTGTAAAAGAAACAACGATTTCGATGGAGATGAGATCTACAAAATCAATTTTTTTTTGTAGATTCTATTTTCAAATAAAGTGGGATAAAGGTTAAAAGTATTTTAGTGGTCAGTGTTTTGTATATTTCTTTTCTAGTTTGTTTTCGTTAACCTTTTACCTTAATATGGTACAGATACAGAAGTGTTCACAAGAACCTAGTTATATTGTATAAATGTAATTTCCAAAAAATTTCAAATTTTGCTATAAATATAAGCAGTTCACTTATATCATATACTATCATATATTATCATAAGTACTTTACTTATATCATATACCATCATAAGTGGTTCACTTATATCATATACTATTATATACTATCATAAGTAATTCACTCGTATCATATATTATCATATACTATCACAAGTAGTTCTCTTATATCATATACTCTCATAAGTAGTTTACTTACATCAAATCCTATCATGTACTATCATAATTAGTTCACTTAAATCATATACTATCATATACTATTATAAGTAGTTCACTCATATCATATATTATCATACACTATCACAAGTAGTTCTCTTATATCATATACTATCCTAAGTAGTTTACTCATATCATATACTATCACAAGTAGTCCTCTTATATCATATACTATCATAAGTAGTTTACTTATATCATACACTATCATACACTATCATAAGTAGTTTACTTATATCATACACTATCATATACTATCATAAATAGTTCACTTACATCATGTATTGTCATCGGTAAAGTAGCAAATAACAAACCAGTAAACAATTTCTTTGGAATCCAAAATCCACATTTTTCACCTAAAACAAAGCTGTCCTCGAAATCACGTGGATGTGACAGGTTTTCGGAAGTGCAGTCCCGTTTCAAGGAGGAGTGGTTCGGCAGAAAAAGAGATAATTCAATTAGAGGACGAAGACGCGCGTGTCGGGTGGAAGAAGCGGATCGTGCCATGCCGTTGGCAGTGGGTCAGAAAATCAGGTCACGTGGAAGAGGCGGCGAAGAAAGGAAAATGGTGGGGGCCGTGTACCGTTATGCTCGTCTGGCGTCTTCGCACCTGGAGCTTCTTTCGCGTCGAGGAACACGAGTGAAAGAAAAAAAAAAGGGAACAAATCGTTGCCGATGTGGGCGAGGATGCATTGAAACCCACGCGCGTTACCTCGGATTTTCTTCCTGGCTCTTTATGCGAAATTCAACGGCACAGGCCTGCTGAATTTCGACCCGATGAAAAAGCTAGCGAAATCACGCAAATGGCGGGCACGTCGAATAAAATATTGAAAGCTTCTTCGCTGACATGTGTGCATGTATGCCTGATTCAAAGATGGTGGTTTTAATTATAAAACTCTCTGCCGGAGAGATGTGGACTCTAGGCAGATAACAAATATGACCCGGAGCTCGTGTGTTTGGGCTTCTTCGTGTGCATGTGTGTTTGATTTAAGGATGGTGGTTTTAATTAGAAAAATCTCCGGTGGGAATATATGAATGTCCGATATGTGGACTGAATGGGACGAGGATGAATCGGTGATTTTTGGACATGTTCTATTTCAGGTTCTTGTAATGCAGATGCTTTGATCAATGTCTTGATAGTAATCAGAGTGGTATGACATTATTTTTTGTACGTTTTTTGTGAAAATTATTTTATATTCTATGGATGTATTTTTTAGTTTCAGTATTCTATGTTTGGAGGCAGTTTGTTAGGTAGAGGTCACCTAATCTTAGAGTTGCACATGTGAGTATCTAGTGTTCATTAGGTAAAATTGATCTAAACTCAATGCTTCACATGTAGGTATCTAATGTTTGTTAGGTAAAATTGACTTAATCTCAGTGTTCCACATGTGGGTACCTAGTGTTCATTAGGTAAAATTCACCTAGTCTCAGTGTTCCACATGTGGATGCCTAATGTTCATTAGGTAAAATTGTCTTAAACTCAATGCTCCACATGTAGGTATCTAATGCTTGCTAGGTAAAATTGACTTAATCTCAGTGTTCCACATGTGGGTACCTAGTGTTTATTAAATAAAATTCACTTAGTCCCAGTGTTCCACATGTAGGTACCTAGTGTTCTTTAGGTAAAATTGATTTAAACTCAATGCTCCACATGTAGGTATCTAATGCTTGTTAGGTAAAATTGACTTAATCTCAGTGTTCCACATGTGGGTACCTAGTGTTCATTAGGTAAAATTCACCTAGTCCCAGTGTTCCACATGTGGGTGCCTAATGTTCATTAGGTAAAATTGACTTAAACTCAATGCTCCACATGTAGGTATCTAATGCTTGTTAGGTAAAACTGACTTAATCTCAGTATTCCACATGTGGGTACCTAGTGTTTATTAAGTAAAATTCACCTAGCTCCAGTGTTTCACATGTGGATGCCTAATGTTCATTAGGTAAAATTGACATAAACTCAATGCTCCACATGTAGGTATCTAATGCTTGTTAGGTAAAACTGACCTGACTTCAGTGTTCCACATATGAGTACCTACTACTTGCTAAATAAAATTGATCTAACCTCAGCCTTCCACATATGCTCACCTAATATTCATTATATAAAACTGACCTAATCTCAGTGTTCGATACGTGAATACCTCCTATTTATTTCCTAAAATTGATCTAATCACAATGTTCTACACATGTCCATTGTTTACCTGACAGCCTTTCACCAAGTATGTGATGAAACTATAATGCAGTTACCCCGCTCGAACATTTTGTCTCGACTTTTTTGTTTCTTCGAAAATCGTTGTAAATTACCGTCGAACAAAAGCTTGTACAAACTTTTCATTGTAGCGCTAACAGCAGACATTAATTACGCGACAGAACTTTAACGAAAATGGCCTGCAGTTGTTATGAAATGTTGTAAACATCATAACAAGTACTTCACGAAAGTTTGGGTTGCTGTCACAACTCTGTATAACTCAAAATCGTGATGGCTCGCGTTGCTATCACTCCTTTTTGCATGTTTACAGCTGTGGTGGAAAATGTGCGTTTATGTATATGACGTGTTGAGTCATTAATTAGTTTACATAGAAATAATGAACATTTCAAATTTCAAATGTTTTACAAAGGTTTAAAATAAAATTACATTTATTGTACAATTTTTTAAAATGTACTTTAAAAATTTATTTTATACATAAAGAAATTTAATGAACGACTGACTAATGTACATAATGTATGAAATGTTAATTACCACATATGATAAGAGTATGAAATATTGACCATCGTTCAAACATTGATGAAATGATGTCTAATACATATGAACAATTTAAAAAGTATTAATTAACATATGTGTACAATTTGTCATATGTTAATTGTCACATATGAATAGTTTGATAAGTATGTTAATTAACACATATGTACAATTTGTAAAGTGTTAATTGACACATATGAACAATTTGAAAACTGTGTTAATTATCACATATGTACAATATGTAAAATGTTAATTGACACATATGAACAATTTGAAAAATCATCACATACGTACTATTTATAAAGTGTTAATTAACACATGTGAACAATTTGAAGAGTGAGTTAATTGATACATATGTACAATTCGTAAAGTGTCAATAGACACATGTGTGCAATTTTTAAATTCTTAATTGACACATGTGAACAATCTGTAAAATATTAAGTATCACATGTGTACAATTTATAAATCCTTAACTAGCATAAAATTAACACATACAAATGTCACATACGATTTTATAAAATATTAATTACCAAATGAAAAATGAATGAAATATTAACGCATGTCAATTTATGTCGAATATGTAGAATCTATGAAATATTAATTAACCCCATTAAAATCGATCAAATTTCCCAAACAATTACCTAATTAACTGCAACTAATTAATTTGCTCCAATGAACGCTATAACAAAAAATGATCGTACAACTCGAAGTTTGAATTGGATAAGAAAGCTAAGAATGATAAATCTGTACGTTTTATAAGTTGGTACTTTGTAGTTTCAACGCGCTTTCATCGTCGGGCAGGATGAGCAACAAGAAAAATACGGGTAAGCGCGGTGAAATTTATTGCCGGCGTGTTTCTCGCTACGAAAAACCATCCGACGTATCTATAATAATGATTCTCCATTTGAGGTACTTTTCTCTTGCTTAGTTTTTACGAGGAGTGCTTTCAAGTTGTATGGCTGCGCTGTGATTGTAAATCGCGATAGGGGCGTGCAATACGACTTTCGCAATCACTTGGCATGAAACTACGCCGAAGACCTGTTTTACATTCACTGCAAACAAGATATATACAAGCGGAGTTATTATGTAACTATGTTGATCCAAGATACAGTAGTGCTTTGATTATCTGAGCTTAAACTAATCGGCGCGTTCAAACGTTGATTGAATAATGATATGGAAGAAGAACCTGTATTTATCGATATGTATGATAGTTTAGATATGAATAATAAACGTTGACAGGGATGTTTGAAGAAGTTTTATCGTTCTTGTTGTTTGATGCGATTTATTGAGTGTTTTAGGGTAACAATTTTGGTTCTGTTGTGTATGGGTAGTGGAGGGTTATATTGAGTGCTTTAATTGGGACTTTTATATTAGAGGCGCCATCTCTTGGCGTTGGTTGATATTTTGGCAATTTTTTAATTTTAGAATTTAAGAGTTTTGGAATTTTGGAATCCTGAAATTTTGAAATTTTGAAATTTAGGGGATTTTGAGAATTTTGAAATTTAGGCAATTTTGGGAATTTAGGAAATTTAGGAAATTTAGGGAATTTCGGGAATTTTGGGAATTTGGGAATTTAGGGATTTTATGAAATTTTGGAATTTTAGAATTATAGAATTTATAAATTTTGGAATTTTGGAATTTAGAGAATATGGAGAATTTAGGGAATTTTGGGAATTTTAGAAATTTTGGGAATATTGGAAATTTTGGGGATTTTGTGAATTATGGGAATTATGGGAATTATGGGAATTTTGGAAATTTAGGGAATTCTGGAATTTTGGGAATATTGGAATTTAAATAATTTAGGGAATTTTTAAATTTCAGAGTTTTAGAATTTTGAAATTTAGGATTATTGGAATTTATGAAATTTTGAGAATTTTGGGAATTCTGGAATTTTGTAATTTTGTAATTTTGTAATTTAGGGAATTCTGGAATTTTTGTAATTTTGTAATTTTGTAATTTTGTAATTTTGTAATTTTGTAATTTTGTAATTTTGTAATTTTGTAATTTTGTAATTTTGTAATTTTGTAATTTTGTAATTTTGTAATTTTGTAATTTTGTAATTTTGTAATTTTGTAATTTTGTAATTTTGTAATTTTGTAATTTTGTAATTTTGTAATTTTGTAATTTTGTAATTTTGTAATTTTGTAATTTTGTAATTTTGTAATTTTGTAATTTTGTAATTTTGTAATTTTGTAATTTTGTAATTTTGTAATTTTGTAATTTTGTAATTTTGTAATTTTGTAATTTTGTAATTTTGTAATTTTGTAATTTTGTAATTTTGTAATTTTGTAATTTTGTAATTTTGTAATTTTGTAATTTTGTAATTTTGTAATTTTGTAATTTTGTAATTTTGTAATTTTGTAATTTTGTAATTTTGTAATTTTGTAATTTTGTAATTTTGTAATTTTGTAATTTTGTAATTTTGTAATTTTGTAATTTTGTAATTTTGTAATTTTGTAATTTTGTAATTTTGTAATTTTGTAATTTTGTAATTTTGTAATTTTGTAATTTTGTAATTTTGTAATTTTGTAATTTTGTAATTTTGTAATTTTGTAATTTTGTAATTTTGTAATTTTGTAATTTTGTAATTTTGTAATTTTGTAATTTTGTAATTTTGTAATTTTGTAATTTTGTAATTTTGTAATTTTGTAGTTTTGTAATTTTGAAGTTTTATAAATTAGGAATTGTAGGATTTTAACTTTCAGAATTCTGGAATTTGAGAATTCAGAAATTTAATTATTGAGTACTTAAGATATACAGGAATTTAGGAATTTTGTAATTTTGTAATTTGAAAGTTAGTGCCACTAGAAAAACTATGAGTGTATAAATGAATGGATTTGGAGAAATAGAAATTAACAAATTTTTGAACTCGCGAATTAACAAAATTGGAATTTTGAAGTTTGATAGCTAGAATCTTTATTATACTTATAAGAAGTGGGAAATTTAAGAATTTAAACCAAAACTCATCCACAAATTTTGTACTACGTATATCTCTTTTGAAGCAGCCTGTATAGACAGGTATAGAGGTATTGCAACGTGATCTCCCTGATGTTGTATCCGTCTGCTGTTGCTGCAGTTTCAGCCTGTTTAGAACCAGTGATTCTACTGCTTCGATTGTGGCGGCAGTATCGCGTCGAACGATCGAATCTTGCGCGAATAAGAATGCACGCCCGCGGATACACATCCATTTTAAGATGTCTGCGAGCCTGAGCGATAACGCTGGCTCGTGAAATAATTAATTTCACGCCTCTGTAATCTCCGTGATCGGGCATCATCGATAAACATTCTTCGTTCTTTTTTTTATCTCTTTTCCCGAGAATCTTTTATTCGCCGACACGATGATAATTCGAGAACGTGTTCCCGAGATTACCGTTCCGCCATTTGTCATAATTATCTTACGGGCGAAAAGATATTTTCCCATGAATCATGATTTAACCTGCTAAATAAACTGAATTTATTTCTGGGGAAATTATAGGGTTGTACGAATTTATCCGTCCGATTTTGAAATATGTGGGGAGGTTTAAATACGATTTATTTTATCAGGCGTTGTGGACGCTGTGAGAAGTGTAGAATGACGAGACAGGTTCATCTAGGGTGTTTTTATTGGAGTAACCTTTGTAAGAATCTGGGTATACCTTTGCCATAATCAAAATAAAAAAGTAAATAAGAGACAATAGTTAAATTAATTTATGCTATGATTGTATCTGAACAAAAGTGACCACGCCAAAAATACCCTAGTTTCCCTAATTCGAAATACGAGATCCAGCGTTAAGAATATGCAAGTTGATCAGGAACAGTAGAAATCAAGATCCCCGAGCTTATTATGTGGCCACACAGTCAGCTGTCATCTCTCCTCCCAGAATCCCGGGATTATTACATCCCGTAGGTAATAAAATGGTATAAAGAAACACCGTAACGCCGGTTTATACTCCATACATCGTGACGCGGCAGTGTGATGCGCCCACTGAACATTCAGCTTCCGAGTGTACCGCAGTCAAAGGGTTAATCTTGCGAAGAAGATAACACCGGCGAACCATCCGAATATCTACATCTGCTGACCCGTAGGGGGCAACCGATGCCTATCTACCCGACAATTTGTACCGGGGGACGCAGTCGAACGAACCCGAGTGTCTGATGCTACCCGGTGATTAGATTCTGATAGTTGCGCTGTGTCTAACGGGACCGACTCGGTGGGCAAAGTAGATCCGTCGTGGCCTTTTCATCTCGACGCGATGGACATCTAGGGTCAGCTTACCATTGCCACGTATACACGTGGACCAGCTCCCTAGAGACGTGGACAATTTAGAGTCGTGAGCGATCCCGTGTCGATTCCTGACTAGCCTACACGGTATTTCCTCCCTGGATCAATTCTACGGGTCGTTCACCCGATACCTTTTTTATGCATTTTGATTCATATGTGCGGTTCAGTCAAAGTTCAACTTTATAAGGACCATCAGGAACCGGTTGACAGTAATTTGATCTGAATTTCCGTTTGATTGATTTGATCGAAGCTGGGATCAGCTTACCATTGATGTGTATACGGGAACCTAGAGACGTGGACAATTTAGAATCGATCTGCATGTTTCCTACTTGGATCTATCCTCTCCGGATCATCCTTCCTGCATTTTGGATCGTGACGGTTTAAGTAAAAATACGTAGGCTCGCGTTAACTGATCGTTGATCCCTCCGTAACTGAGCGCAGTCCGTTTCAGTCAGCGAACAGTTAACGCGATAATTCTAAGTTTTAAGTTTAATAATTCTGAGATTCAAAGCTCAAGAGTTCAAAGATCTCAGAGTCCCAAACTTCCAAAATACCAAATTCACAATGTACCAAAATCTCAAAAACCCAAAATTCAAAAATCCCAAAATCTCAAAGTTTAGAAGATCAAAATCTTCCCATGCTCAAAGTTGTCTTTACACAAAATGTACTACTCTAAAAGTACCATTCTGAAGTACCATTCTAAAATGGAAGAACAAAATATTTTATGAAGTACATAAAAATAAGAGGACGTGTCCGTAGGTGAACTTTCCTGGAAGTTGCAGTAAGAAAATATTTGTTGTTACGGGAAACTTGGATGTTCTTGATGAAAATTCCGCCACTCGCGGCGCGAATTCAAACTTTTAATTAGCGAGAATTCCTTCGATATGCTTTTGTCCGCTGTGGACACAAATGTTCCCGGCGAGAAGCAACGAACAAAGCCGAAATTCATGGAGTTTGCGCGGCGCGGAGTTTCCGGTGTACGGCCATGACTTCTTGAACAATCGGCCATTACTTTGGCACAGAGCTTTGATCGTCGTCCTGTGATATCGAATTAAGCTCGAAGGGGATCCTTTCAAAAGCGACGAACAAAGTATGCACGTGGAAATACGAGCAAATTGGTTTGCTCTCGGTGAACCTCGTCTCTTCTATACACCGCACTTCATTTAAACACCATAATATGAATTTTTTCGTCCGTGTTTAACCCGCCAACTGAAATTTGCATTAAGGGATGGGCTACGTACATGTAAATTATAGATGGAGAACTTCAGAGCTGATGTAATATATTTATGTAGGTCGCAAAGGGAATTTCAAACGCGTGCATGGTAAATAAGGGGCAGGCAGATGCTAGGTTATGTTGTATGAGGTGGCTAGTATAAACTGTATGTGTCATTTGATGTGATAGTTTGGAAATAATTTATATGTGGATATGCTGTACGGTTTTCATGAAATCTATAGTAGATATTAAATCATGTCTTTATAGTGATGGTTAGGTTTTGAATTAATGTACACATACGTACACATATGTATACATACACATACGTATACACATACATACACATATGTTTATTTACACTTACGTATACACATACATACACATATGTATATATACACATACGTATACACGTACATACACATATGTATATATACACATACGTATACACATACATACACATGTGTACATATGCACATACGTATACACATACATACACATACATACACATACGTACACATATGTATACATACACATACGTACACATATGTATACATATACATACATACACATATGTATACATACATATACACGTACATAAACATACACGTACATGCACATACATATACACACACATGCATACACATACATGATGAAAACTGAGCTACTCATGCTGATTGATTCTCAAATTTCTTACCACATGCTTATAACTTCAGGTCCACATATCACCACATGAAACTTTATAGTCCTGCTAGCATATAACTCTATTTGCACATTCGTACAACTCTAATTCCTACATGTCCACATTCTCCCGAGGATTGTCCACGGTGAAACGAATGCCATATTACATCGTGTGACTGTTGTTTAACAAAGAGAACAGCATCCAGAATAGCAGAAAACAAGGGTGCATTCCCATGGAAGGAATTTCCTTTTCCTTGCCTCTTTTCGTCCTGTCGGTCGTATCGTTTATCACCGTGCAACTATACAGCTGAGCTGGTTCGTTCACCGCTCTCTCATCTACCCGTGTTCCGTCACAAATGGAAACGTAATCAAAGAACAAATGGACGATCGAGGTTTGTGATGCGATCCAGCCACGGCTGGAACTGTGGCATTCTCGTTAACGTTTCTTTAAAACCATTTCGTTTGTAGAACACAACGGAAATCGCTTTCCTTTATCGTTTTGAACCTCAACGTTCTACAGTTTCAAAGGACAAAATTTCCTGTCACAGTCCTTAAAATTTTTTAATTTGTTACGTTTCTGTGTTTGCAAGTTTTCAAGGTTTTAGAACCTCAAAATTCTCAGAGCCCTAAAAGTTTCAAAATATCGAATGACTAAATGTTCTAAAACTCTTAGAAGAACCATAAATACTGTAAGTCCCAAAATCAGAAGTCCTACAAATCTTAAAAGCCCTATAAGTCTCAAGAGTCTCAGTTCATCAAAGTTTGAAAAGTCTCAAAAGTCCTAAAATATCAAAGTGTCGAAAGTCTCAGAGTTCCACGAATCCAAAAGTCCCAAAAGCTTCATCATTTCAAAGTTCCGAATCCCTAAAGTCTCAAATACGCTTGGGTAGGAAATAATAAGGGGCTAGTTTCACGGATTTTTCTATATCACCTCGTGACCATGAATCACAGTCCGATTCACTGAGCAGTCATATAGAAGATTGAAAATAGTGGGCATGCTTTATACCAGAAATATGTTAGTCTGTCGTCGAACACTCGGGGGAATGTTAAATCGATATGAGAATAGATTGAAGTAATTCCTAGCGTCTGGGTCAGTGGTTTTGAACCAGCAATCCCTTAGGATGAGAATAATAGGTGGTTTTATCTGGTTGCTTTTCAGGCCACAACTTCGCGAGTCTACATATTCAGTGCTCGTTGAAAAGAATGGCTGACCATCGCTACCGTTATGTTTATTTAACAGAAAAACAATTCCGTGCCGAATTGTTGAGACGAAAAAGAGTAAACATAACAGTAGTAATATCAAAAGTAGGGATTGTTTAGACATATTTAGCCGGTGCTAAACACGGTGCAGACATGTAATTGTGTGTTTTAAGACCGGTTGATCCACTTTGCGGTAAATTTACCTGGCAGTTAAGAACGTGCTCGGGGCAAACAGAGGGAATGTACTCGACCGAAATACATTGTGTTTGGTCTGCAGCTGTGGTCTTAACTGTTAGATAAATTTGCCACGAAATGGATGAAACGGACGTACAAACCGTTGTGCGCGCACCCTTAAGTCGCTATAATTCCGGGGACGAGCGTTCTGCAAATTCACGTTTTGTACTAACGTTCGCGATGAAAATGAACGGTGTTATGTTGGTCATTCTACTTAATGGAAATGTTCGAAATGTTTGGATTACCAGTTACGTAAGATTTCGGCGGTGTAGGGTGATGTAACGGAGAGTTGCGTTACTACTACTTGCACGTTATGACACTGGGAGTTTACATACTGTATATTACACTATAGTAACAACTTTTAGATGTTAATGTTAATGTTAAAATAAAATAAAAAATGATTCATACAATTTTTTATTGTGTTACCAAAGTGATAGTGAAAGTCAATTTTTATTATTACAGTAATATTAATACTAATCGTTATCATAACGCTAATGTTAATAACAATAACAAAATATTAATATAATAATACAGCAACAACCATAATATCATTAGATAATCATAGTAACATCAACAGAATACTATGACAAAAATAATAACATAAATTCTAACCTAACCTACCAATGATTATAATAATAGTATTAAAAATGTTAACAAATGTATCTGCCACAACCACGGTTATAAAATTACCAAAAAATGCTACATAAAACCCTGCACCATGTTCGAAAGACAGATAGTATTACAACTAATGGTAACAAAAAGAAACCCAATACTCATAAAAATAAAAAACTAACGCGGTTTAAAAATTCAAGCAAAAACGTAAATCCATGTGGCTCGTCGCAGGAAGTCACTACGCAAAAACGTAAATTTACGTGTTCCGTCCGTTAACTGGTAATTTCGTTCTTTATGTTTGTACTGTATATAGGTGCTCTATATTTATACTTTATATTTGTATTTCATGCTTATACTTCATGTGTATACTTCATATTTATATTTCATGTTGATACTTCATGTTTACACTATATGTTTATACTTCATACTTACTCTTCAAGTTTATACTTCATATTTATATTTTATGTTGATACTTCATGTTTACACTTCATGTTTATACTTCACGTTTGTATTTTATGATTATATTTCATGTTTATACTTCATGATTATATTTCATGTTTATACTTCATGATTATATTTCATGTTTATACTTCATGATTATATTTCATGTTTATACTTCATGATTATATTTCATGTTTATACTTCATGATTATATTTCATGTTTATACTTCATGATTATATTTCATGTTTATACTTCATGATTATATTTCATGTTTATACTTCATGATTATATTTCATGTTTATACTTCATGATTATATTTCATGTTTATACTTCATGATTATATTTCATGTTTATACTTCATGATTATATTTCATGTTTATACTTCATGATTATATTTCATGTTTATACTTGATGATTATATTTCATGTATATACTTCAAGTTTATACTTCATGTTTATATTTTATGTTGATACTTCATGTTCACACTTCATGATTATATTTCATGTTTATACTTGATGATTATATTTCATGTATATACTTCATGTTTATACTTTATATTTATATTTTATGTTGATACTTCATGTTCTCACTTCATGTTTATACTTCATGTCTATACTTGATAATTATATTACATGTATATACTTCATGTATATATTTCATGTTGATACTTCATGTTGATACTTCATGTTTGCACTACATATTTATACTTCATGCTTAATCTTCAAGTTTATACTTCATGTTTATATTTTATGTTGATACTTCATGTTTACACTTCATGTTTATACTTCACGTTTGTATTTTATGATTATATTTCATGTTTATACTTCATGTTTATACTTCATGATTATATTTTATGTTTATGCTTCATGTTTATATTTCATGTTTATACTTCATGATTATATTTCATGTTTATACTTCATGTTTATACTTCATGTTTAGATTTCATGTTTATACTTCATGTTTGTCATTCATATTTATACATAACAAAATTTTTACCATTATAAAAGCATTATCCAGCATAGAAAACCTGTGTTATTCATACACGAGTAAAGGCAGGAAAAGAAGATCGAATCCGTAGGAAGAATTCCATACGCGAATAAACGAAGCGTAAACGGTTGGAGTGCGGGTTTACACGGAATATACGGACTGCATGTCCATCATATCAGACATTCTTTCATCCGACGACATCTTGAAGCAATTGGACCGCGTTGCTCTGTGAAGAG
>NW_003797060.1:40155-83843 GCF_000220905.1 Megachile rotundata | reverse complement strand
TGCTCTGTGAAGAGCAACAGACCGAGCCACAGGAAATTCCGGATGCAGAGCTTTCTAACCAATCCACGCTGACCCGTCATCCCTGATCGCAAAGAAATTCAACATGTTCGTCGGCGAGGGAATCCTTTCTTGGCCATCGAGGCAGGAAAGAGAGAGGAAGAAAAGGAAAATGAAAACGAACGCGAGCAAGAGAGGTCGCCGAGGTGAAAGACCGGACAAAAAGGTAGCGGTTCGTGTCCGGAGCTAATGCATCCGTGGAACGGAACGGAGAAGCAGCGTTAAACGAGTGGGTGGAAGAAGGAAAAGGGAAGAAGAGAGGTCCATTGACCCACTGACACACATCCGTTTCCACTTTCAACGAACCCTACACACGTGGCCACGCACGTAAATGTGAACTTGCCGCTGGAGATACAGCGCGGTAGTAAACAAACGTACCGATGTCAACCCATGAGTTGGCGCGTGAAGCTGACATTTAGTTAGCTATGGCTGATGTTTAGAAGAGAATTGGTCAGATTAGAAAAATGGACGCCTTTGTATATTGGTTCTCGCACACCAATTAGGTCAAAGGTAGTCGGCAAACGTCTCGAGAGTGAGATAGTGCGAATTGCGTTCAGCAGTTATTGTCATTATTCTTATTTGCCGAAATGTAACTGGAAGTGTTCACGGTGGGTTAGGTGGAGCGAGTGGCTTCTTTTACTCTGGCTCGACCTACGCGCCAATTCCTGGCTTGTCTACAGTAGAGACTGTGGTGATCCAAGGGAACGTAGGGATTCTGGAAGCTAGGAAATATGGCGATTCCGAGGACTGTGAGAATCTAGGGAATTCAGGAACTGTAGAGAATGTGGGGATGAGACCTAGGGATCCAGGGACTGTAGACTGTGGAGGTCCTAGCGAACTTAGAGGCACTGGAGACTGAAACTATGGATATGGAATTTAGGAGTCTTAGGAACCATGAAGACTCTAGGGACCATGGTCTAGGTATCCTAACCTATAGTTTCCAGAGAATTCGAGAGTGATACTGTAAATTAAAAAAAAATCTGTAAAAAGTTTATGAATTTAAAAATTGTTATATCTGAAAGTTTGTGTTTACCAAAATGGTGCCAACATCGCTTACAACAGTGCTTTAACAAAATAGAAGATCGATGTTCTCAGGAAAACGAAACTGAAGTAGCAGTAAAACTAGGTCTCAAGCTTTACACCCTGCAGTGAACTGTCCCGATAGGAAATGAAGATTTACCACTCAATTTATGCGAGAGTAAAATATTGTCAGCGATTTACTTCAATTTAAACTATTAATGCATTCTTTTACCTCTATTTCGCAAACGTTGATATTTAAGGAAACTTGCTGACGAAATATAATAGCTCTGTATCAGTACATAAATCACACTTTTTAAAAATTTCAATACAAGCTTCTGGTAAATATTTATAAAATTTGTACAGAAATACATATTTATTCGGATACCATTTGCTTTTTATACAATAATCTCACAGGACTAATTTTAATTTAATTGTAAATGCATTTAGGATTAAATTAGGTAAGGTTAGGTTAATAATTTTTACATTGAGCAGTATTACAATGGTTTTCATGATGGATAATTAGATTTATTTAATTTAATTTATGTTAGGTTAGGTTAATTCAGAGTATTAAGCTTAATAAAATATTATACAAAGCTTCACAAAACATTCAAAAAATATTAAACGTGTCCTAACCCAACTTAACCCACCATTGAAACTCTCAAAGCACAAGTGACCATTTTAAAAAATGTCCGTAGAAACTTCGCAAGAAATCAAATCTAAAATCCATCTAAATGTATTCGGTACAACCTTAAAGTTGCACAGATTCGAAAAGATTTCTCATTACAATTTCACAAAAGTGCATGACTTTCAAAAGAATGTGCTCTCACAATTTGATTCAAGCTGCCTTCTCAGGTTAGGTAAATGTTGCACGTAACCGCATGGCCACTGTTCCATCCGCCGTACGTCTTCCCAAATTCGATTTACGCGATTTTCTTATCCTCTTTCCGCGATCTTCACGGTACTCGAGACAAATTCACCGAATAACAGGCTGTACGGGCAGAAAATACGTACAACAGGGCGAAATCAGGGATAAAAGGAAGAAAATCAAAAGAAACAAGGAGATAAAGCGATTTAAGGGAAAAGGGGATTCGAGGAATAGAGAAGCAAACGATATTCGTAGAAATACTTTTTCCGAGAGCTGGTCTTTCCAATAAAACTTTGCTGCCTCGAGTGTGCTGTTGGAAAATCGATCGCTTGATAACTGTGTGTGTGTACAATAGAACTTATACGTACAATCGAATATTAAGTACAAATGTTCATTTCTTTGTATCGTTGTTTTATGAAGACGTATGCTATTGTATACTTGTTTTATTCCAGAAAGGTTAGGTTATAGTATAGGTTCTAGTTTCGTTCTAGGTTCTAGGTTAGGTTATTGGAATTTGGGAACTATGGAATTCCGGAAATTTGGGATTTGGGGAATTTGGGATTTGGGGAATTTGGGATTTGGGGAATTTGGGATTTGGGGAATTTGGGATTTGGGGAATTTGGGATTTGGGGAATTTGGGATTTGGGGAATTTGGGATTTGGGGAATTTGGGATTTGGGGAATTTGGGATTTGGGGAATTTGGGATTTGGGGAATTTGGGATTTGGGGAATTTGGGATTTGGGGAATTTGGGATTTGGGGAATTTGGATTTGGGTTTGGGATTTGGGGAATTTGGGATTTGGGGAATTTGGGATTTGGGGAATTTGGGATTTGGGGAATTTGGGATTTGGGGAATTTGGGATTTGGGGAATTTGGGATTTGGGGAATTTGGGATTTGGGGAATTTGGGATTTGGGGAATTTGGGATTTGGGGAATTTGGGATTTGGGGAATTTGGGATTTGGGGAATTTGGGATTTGGGGAATTTGGGATTTGGGGAATTTGGGATTTGGGGAATTTGGGATTTGGGGAATTTGGGATTTGGGGAATTTGGGATTTGGGGAATTTGGGATTTGGGGAATTTGGGATTTGGGGAATTTGGGATTTGGGGAATTTGGGATTTGGGGAATTTGGGATTTGGGGAATTTGGGATTTGGGGAATTTGGGATTTGGGGAATTTGGGATTTGGGGAATTTGGGATTTGGGGAATTTGGGATTTGGGGAATTTGGGATTTGGGGAATTTGGGGTTTGGGAAATTTGGGATTTGGAAATTTGGAAATTTCGAATTTCAAATTTGGGGAATTTAGGATTTGGGGAATTGGGGAATTGGGGAATTGGGGATTTAGGGAATTTGGGATTTGGGGAATTTGGGATTTGGGGAATTTGGGATTTGGGGAATTTGGGATTTGGGGAATTTGGGATTTGGGGAATTTGGGATTTGGGGAATTTGGGATTTGGGGAATTTGGGATTTGGGGAATTTGGGATTTGGGGAATTTGGGATTTGGGGAATTTGGGATTTGGGGAATTTGGGATTTGGGGAATTTGGGGTTTGGGAAATTTGGGATTTGGAAATTTGGAAATTTCGAATTTCAAATTTAGGGAATTTGGGATTTGGGGAATTTGAGATTTGGGGAATTTAGGATTTGGAATTTGGGGAATTGGGAAATTGGGGAATTTAGGATTTGGAAATTTTGAGGTTTGGTAATTTGGGATTTCGGAATTTTGAGTTAGGTTTTAAGTTGGGTTATAGGTTAGGTCATGGGTTAGGTCTATGTTAGGTCTAGGTTAAATCTAGGTTAGGTCTGGGTTAGGGCTAGGTTACGTCTAGGTTAGGCCATGGATTAGGTCATTGGTTAGGTCATAGGTTAGTCATAGGTTAGGTCATAGGTTATGTTCTTAGGTGACGTTCCAGATTTGGCTATAGTTTCATCATTTTAGAGATAAATATGACTTATAATTTTATAGTTAATTTTATTCAAATATAATTTTATTACAGTAGTTGATACACATATTTATATTATACAATATAGCTAGCTTGTCAAGTTTTCCATTATAATATTTATACCAGAATGTTATTTAGTAACTATTACTTATATTTAGTAACAATCTTCAGGCACTCGTATGCACTCGTTTATAAAGAAACAAGTAGATAAATCTTTTGGATTAAACTAACTTTTTCTATGGCGCCATCTGGCGGACACCGTCGAACTAATTATTATAGTAACGTCGTGCATGTAAAATACTCTAAAGGAGTGTACTCATTGTTAATATGTACGTTCGATAATGTACGATTACGAGAAACACATCGATTGTAACAATTCCCATTACACGTACAGCTCTGTCTGTTATTCACGTTGAATGTCCTTTACACAATATCCCCGGCATGCCGCTATAAACGGTACGTGTATTATTCGAAAAGCTCCATTGGGAATTCTATGAATTCTCCCCGATACGTCTCAAACAGTTAATACACGCCCAGTATTTCCATCCCCGGTTTAATCACAGAGTTAATATGCGGCAGTAAGCTTCAATAATGCCTCAAAATATTTGCGAGCCAATATCGTATAGCATATACAAAGTAACGGGCAAACATCACCTCCCTGGAGACAGTAATTACTGTTAATTAAACATTCCTTGTAAATAATAGAAGACTAAACCTTCGTATTCGATAATTAATTTTAGATGCACGTCAGAAATTATTGAATTTATACAAGAATTCAAAACCGAGCACATTTTTAATTCACCATTTGTCGGACGAAATAGCATCTACAGAAATAAGTCTACGGTTCAGAAAATAGAAATTAAATTTTCAAGCTGAATATTTTATTACTTCCGAAGGGCAAAGCAGGCTATTAAATTTATACCAGAATACGCCTTTATAATTCACTATTTATCGGGAGAGCGTTTACAGAAATAACTGTAGTTCATAAAAATTCAATTTTGAGGTTAAATATTTCCTAAAGACCACTCCGCCATCTTGTAACAATTCAAAAAACCGTACTTTTCTCCCTGCATTTTATCTCAATATACGAGAGGTTAGGTATCGATCGAATGTTTTAACCAGCAGTTCGACTCTCACGTGTGTACGCCTCGTTTTCAACGAAGAAATTTTCCCGCAGGAACTGTCTTGCCATCCAGAAGAAAAGGTTGATGGAGTAGAGCCAAGCTCGATAACGGAGACTGGTCCCGACAGAAACAAAAGTTGTTCTCGTGACAAGATGGAAGTAATATCCGGCCACTCTTTCCTCGCCGGAAACGGCACGAGATTTGTATAAGGACACGTGTAGGGATATGTGTCTTTATGAGAGCCACGCGTAATGCAGCGTGCATGGAGGCGCATTTGAACACAGGATACGTTTGGACAGTTCAAATTTGCCGCCTTAAATACGTTCTTTATTGTAGACTTGGTGCAATTTGTTTGGAATTGAATTTATTCTCAAAGGAAAATAATTTAATATTTTGTATTCTTATGCTAAATTGTAGAGTATACTCTCTTGATGTTTATTACTAAAATACTATTTTAGAGATAGGAGATTTATGTAAATAATTTTTGTACAAGGACATATTTAAATAGTTTATTTAGGGCAAACTTCAACTTAATTATATATAATCGTTTATAATTTATTATACAACAATGTGCAGACACGTTCTCTTGCGCATGTGCAGTAGATCATCGGTAAATATATGAATAAAAGAGGTACTGCGCATGCGTAGTAAAATAAAAGACGTACTGCGCATGTGTAATCGAATAAAAGACGTACTGCGTATGCGTAGTAGAATAAAAGACGTATTGCTCATGCGTAGTAGAATAAAAGACGCACTGCGCATGCGTAGTAGAATCAAAGATGTACTGCGCATGCGTAATAGAATATCAGTAAATATATGAATATAAGACTTACCTTGATTACATACAACTTATATGTATTTTATAAAATTGTTGTCTTCCGTTTAAAATTGTGTGTCTACCATAAAAATACATCGATTTTATTTACATACTAACATGGACGATGGAATATTTGTTGCGCATGCGCAACGAAGCAACAATAAAATACACATATGAATAAAGAAAGATACACCTTGATCACAACTATAATTTACGCAAATAATTTTGCAAAATTTTTGTGTTTATATTAAAACTCTGTACGAACGATCAAACTACATTGATTTTATTTATATGTGGACATACCGCGCATGCGCAAAAAGAAGGGTACTGTCTGACAACACTGATTTAAAAGGAAATTCAGCATCTCAATAACAAAACCCAACTGCAGCGTTCAGAACAATACGATATTCCAGAACAGGAACTGTGTGTACCTATCTGGTATTCATTGCCAAAGCGGACAAACGCCAAGATCAAACAACGTCCCGTGTTCCAGGCCGAGTTTCACTTGCAAATTTCGATATAACACAGCGAGTGATCGATTACTGACAGAGACGTCTCTTGGCCGGATACGCCTTGATATACGCATACATCTATTATCGGACGCGTAGGTGTTCACGAAGAACAGTTACCCGTCTCATGGTGAAAAATTTATGGTGATCTTATGTAGATATCTGAATGTGGGATATATCGAGAAATATACTGCACGGTTTATACGTGCGTTCCTCTCGAGTATTTTCTATAAAGTGTACGGTATAGGTGTAAATAAATCCGTGAGTACTTCGATCTACACGTTTCCTGGTCTCTAAATTTCAAGAGATTTACTGAAATTTATGTATTCTTCAAAGTCGAAAATTTATAAATTTCCATGTATCAGAAATTAAATTTCTGTAGTCTGATTTTCAAGCTTTCAAATTAGCAAGTTTTTTTTCAGCTTGTACAGTTTTTTCAAATTTTTGGATTGGATATTTTTAAATTTGCAATTTTTAAATTTTGAAGTTTTAAAATTTTGAATATTAAATGTTTCAAAAGATGTTGGAAGGTTTAGAGTTTTGAAAATATTACTACTTGCACAATTAGTAATTTTATAGCTTGATAGCTTGGTAGTTTGATAGTTTAGTAGTTTCGTAACTTGGTAACTTTGCAGTTTAGTAATTTGATAATTTGATGTCTTGGTAACTTGATAACCTGATAAATTTGTAATCTTGTAACTTGGTAATCTAACTTGATAACATAGTAATTCGATACCCTGGTAACTTGATAACCTGGTAATTTGATATTCTACTACCTTGATATCTTGGTAATTTGATTCTCTGATAACTTGATACTCTGGTAACTCGATACCTTGGTAATTTGATAATTTGGTAACCTGATAAATTTGTAATCTCGTAACTTGGTAACATAATAATTTGATACTCTGGTAACTTGATACCCTGGTAAATTGATACCTTTGTAATTTGATAACGTGGTAAATAGATAACCTGGAAATTTGATACTCTGCTAACTTGATATCTTGGTAACTTGATACACTGGTAATTTGATGACGTGGTAACTAGATAACCTGGTAATTTGATACTCTGCTAACTTGATATCTTGGTAACTTGATACACTGGTAATTTGATGACGTGGTAACTAGATAACCTGGTAATTTGATACTCTGCTAACTTGATATCTTGGTAACTTGATACACTGGTAATTTGATGACGTGGTAACTAGATAACCTGGTAATTTGATACTCTGCTAACTTGATATCTTGGTAACTTGATACACTGGTAATTTGATGACGTGGTAACTAGATAACCTGGTAATTTGATACTCTGCTAACTTGATATCTTGGTAACTTGATACACTGGTAATTTGATGACGTGGTAACTAGATAACCTGGTAATTTGATACTCTGCTAACTTGATATCTTGGTAACTTGATACACTGGTAATTTGATGACGTGGTAACTAGATAACCTGGAAATTTGATACTCTGCTAACTTGATATCTTGGTAACTTGATACCCTGGTAACTTGATACACTGGTAATTTGATGACGTGGTAACTAGATAACCTGGTAATTTGATACTCTGCTAACTTGATATCTTGGTAATTTGATACTCTGATAACTTGATACCCTTGTAACTCGCTACCTTGGTAATTTGATAACCTGGTAACTTAATAACCTGATAACTTGGTAACCTGATAAATTTGTAATCTCGTAACTTGGTAACATAATAGTTTGATACTCTGGTAACTTGATATCCTGCTAAATTAATACCTTTGTAATTTGATAACGTGGTAACTAGATAACCTGGTAATTTGATACTCTGCTAACTTGATATCTTGGTAACTTGATATTCTGATAACTTGATACCCTGGTAACTTGATATACTGGTAATTTGATGACATGGCAACTAGATAACCTGGTAATTTGATACTCTGCTAACTTGATATCTTGGTAATTTGATACTCTGATAACTTGATACCCTTGTAACTCGCTACCTTGGTAATTTGATAACCTGGTAACTTAATAACCTGATAACTTGGTAACCTGATAAATTTGTAATCTCGTAACTTGGTAACCTAATAACTTAATAACCTAGTAATTTGACACCCTGGTAACTTGATATCCTAGTAACTTGATACTCTGGTAACTTGATACCCTGGTAATCTGATATCCTGAAACTTGATACCCTGCTGACTTCATAACCTGGTTATTCACTAATGCGATAGTTCAACAACTTATCTACTACTTTAAATAAAAATGCGACAAACATTCTACTCTCCTATTTTCCAAACTATCTGCCGCTCCCCCTGAAACAGCCCGTATATCTCGAACATTGAATACTTTGCGGCATACTTACCGAACGATAATGCTTCAGAAGGAGGTGTACACCGGTACGTGTTGATAACCCAGTGAACGCCTTCGGCGAAATCCACTCGGCGTCGAATGGGACTCGCGTCGTCGCCTTTCGCCAGAGATTCATTCGAGCCATCTTCAATAATTACGTTACGCTCGATTACATTCTGATTGTTCTATGAATATTAAGCCGCGGATAAGCCGTGTTCTCGCATCTGTTCGGTGGTTGTACCACGTATATTAACGCGTCGATTCGATTGCCACTCACAGTGCGATTCTGCCCTCTTACTTTCTCCCCCCTACCCCCTCTCCGCCCGTCCACCACACTATACTAATTAATTACCAACTTCCCCGAGCGCCTTTGGCATTTCCATTCGTATTTGCTTTAACTACATGTGTCCTATCGAGATTAATTTCATACATGCACGCAATTTGCATGGATTCTTGCCTCATTAACGGTACACTGTCAGCGGAATGTATTTGCACGCAGATATTATTTGTTTGCTGCAAAATGAACTTTTACTGTGTCAAGATTTAGAACGTTTATTAATTGCGGATTCGTTGTTGGTTGTGTTTGTTTGAGGATATTTATACACGCATTTGATTTAGGTTCGATGTTATCTGGGTGGACATTTTGTTTAGCTTGGAGAACTAATTGCTTCGGAATTTTATTTTTCTTGTGTTGTATTTTAATTGTTTGGGACGTTATTTTGTTTAGTGGATATTGTTTTGGAGGAAGTGGTATTTTTCCAAGTTTAAGCAGTTGTTTTAAAACAATGGGTATGCTGTGTTGGTCGGGAGGAACAATGTGGAGTCGTGAGCGATGCGCGGGAAATTCAAATGAGATATATGGAGTTTACGTATTTGTGAAGTAAATGTGAAGAATTTATTTGTTTTTTATTACAGTTTGGCGTTGAATTGGTTGGTTATAAATGTTTTCATACGCATTTTTAAATCAGTGTCAAGTTCTATTTTGACTTGCTTGGTTTTGATAACAAATTAAATAGAAATTTAGAAACTTAGAAACTTAGAAACTTAGAAATTCAGAAATTTGAAAATTGTTATATCTTGAAATTTAGAAATCTAGAAATCTAGTAATCTAGTAATCTAGTAATCTAGTAATCTAGTAATCTAGTAATCTAGTAATCTAGTAATCTAGGAATCTAGGAGTCTAATAATCTAGTAATCTAGTAATCTAAAAATTTATAAACCCAGAAATTAAAAAACTTCAAAACTTGAAAACGTAGAAATTTATTTTACGAATTGTAAATAATGTTTAATTGCACAAATTGCTAGTAGCAAAACAAACAATGTAGAAATTTAGAAATCCGTGAATTAAGGATGTACATGTATAATTAACTGACCAGTCAGACTGGTTTTTATAAAACTATCTCATCAATTACAGAGTATGATTTACTGTGTCTCATGTGAATAAATAAACGTCTCATTTGCAGATTAATATCTGTTTTCAGATTAATGTCCATGAACGCACTAAAGATAATCAAGAAGCAAGAGCAAACTAAACGACACGTTAGGATGTGATTATGCGAGACTAATTTATTATAATACATCAGTGGTTCTCAACTCTTCATAATACACGAAAGTCAGTTAATTTTTACGCAAATAATTTCATCATCCAAAAATTACTTTTCGATCTTAATCGAAAAAGTGTTTCAATCTTGGGTAACTATAAGAAAAATTATTTAAACAATGTGCTAACTTATATTGAAATAGAAATAACTTAATTCTCAAGTGACTTAATATTTCAATTTTGTAATTTTTCAATTTTGGTACACGGATCGTGAAGAGGTTGAGAATCGCTGTAATGTAGTAAAATACAGATAAAGGCAATGAATATAAAACAGAGAAGTCCATTGGCGACCAGCAATCCCCTCTTACGAGGGAAACGTGTTGAATCATAAAACGTTTATCCAGCAATTAAGGATAATAGTTCAGGGAATTAAATTAATTGAAATAATGGTGGCAGATAAGAGGCGTGTGAACGAAGACACAAACTGATATCACAATGTAAAGAAGGATGAATATAATGTACGAAGATAACGTGGATGGCGTTGGACAATTAAGTTGAGATATCCTTCCGTTTCAATTTCACGAAAAACTGGGAAAACGAGGAATTCACCAAGCTAACATTACTTTGGTATTATGGTATTTGATAAAAATATATTCTATAAAAAGAGTTCAATTGAGGTCCTAACAAAATCAATCGATCGAAATATATATTGTACTACACGCGTGTGGAAAGATGGCAGATGGAAACAATGCGAATCCTATTGATTCATGTGCCAATATACACGTAGTACTATTTGTATATTTTTGTTCCTAATAAGTTATTTGGTGGTAAAGAACAGAATAGTGCTCTTGAATAATCTTTCAACATTGCATAGGTCCCAAATAGGTCCCCATAGATCGAGGAATGAAAACTACACAATTCTCAAGTCCCAAAAGTCCCAAAACATCATTAGGTTTTTTGTTTTCAAAGTTCTTAGATTTCAAGGATTAAGGAAGGACATAAAGTACTGAAATTTCAAAAGTCCCAAAATCGTAAGACCCAAAAGTCCCACTCTTCCCAAATATCTAAGAAAATATCCTGAGTTATAATTTTAAGATTCTAGAGTGCATAGGTTCCAAACTTCCAAGGTCCCAAAGACCCAAAGTTCTAAAACTCCGAAGTCCCAATGTTTCATAGGTCCCAAAGACTGAAGGTCCAAAAGTTCCACAGTTCTCAGATCCTAAATGTCATGAAGAATTCTCAACTTCTACAATTTTAAACCCTTAAAGTTTATAAATTCAAAAATTCCACAATTTGTAAGTCCCAAAATTTCAAAGATCCCAAATTCTCAAGGTTCGAAAGTTACAATATTCCTAAATTCTCTACCTCCCGAAGTTTCAATGTCCCAAAATTACGAAATTGCGAAGTTCAAAAATTCGTAAGTCCCAAAATTCTGAAGATCCCAAATCCTCATGTTTAACAAACTACAAAACACGAAAATATCAGAGTTCTAAACTTCCTAACTCTCAAGGTCCCAAAATCTCAAAAGACCCAAAAACATCGAAGCATCAAACCTCTTGTTATATGGCCGCCATAACTATCAAAAATTCGTAGGTTACCTTTCAAAAAGAGAACCGCTACTAAAATACCTAGTAAAGAATAATTTCTAAGATTCATATAATTAATAAAGTCCACATTCTCTAAAAAGCTAGCCTTCCCAAAATATATCCAGGGTTCTGAGAACCTAGCCGAGAATCTACAGTATCGGTCAATAAGTATCCTGGAATTCCCAAGGCAAATCCCATCATCGATAGCATCACACGTCACAGCCATAAAGCGTCCGACCGTGTGAAGTCGTAGTGGCGAAGTAGTGTGAAGTGTCGTATTGGTCTCACGGCTAAATAAAGTGCGCAGATGTCGCGTCCCACGCCGCCATTCCTTCCGGCGAAGTTTCTCGCGGCATATGCGGGCAGATCGTTTATTCGAGCCACGGCAAAGAATCTCTGGCGGAGTATCGGTAGATACCCGTCCGATTTCCAGGGAACACGTCCCGGTCAAGGCGCGTATACCTCGATGGCAGCCCAATGGCGGATGGCACAGCTAATGCAAGGCCGTTGCTGGTGCAGGTGGGCGCATGCCACGATGCGCGTGTCGCGATAACGTGCCCAGCTCGCTTTCCATCTCCCCCGACAACTTAATTCCGGTGCCAGCCAGCCTGCACACCGAGGAGCCGGCTAAGAGGAAGCCGGGACCCCTCCATAAGAGAGACAGTTGCCCGTGACGAGCGGACCTTGCGATCCCCTCTGCTCCTCCGCAGAACCGAGAGCTTTATAACTGTGCCCTCGACGCAGCTTAATATCCCGACGGGCTATACTAAGGGCGTTTCGGGTGCTCTACAATCGAGGAAACGCGTCAAAGTGACGCATCATTGTTTTAAGTTACGGAAATTATTGAGAGACTTTTGTCGAGGTGAAGAATAATTAATCCCTCCTTGCAGCCCCTAGCGCAGGAAAATATCGAGCTAACTTTCATCTCAATTATAATACACAGCCTCATCGATTATTGTTGCCTTTAGAGACCTTGGCGCAGGAAAATATCGAGCTACTCTTCATCTGAATTATACTATGTAGACTCATTGATTATTAGCCCCTTTAGAGCCCTTGGCGCAGGAAAATATCGAGCTACCCTTCACTTCAATTATACTACACAGCCTCGTTGACTCTATCGCCTTTAGAGCCCCTAACACAGGAAAATATTGAGCTACCTTTTATCTCAATTATTCTATGCAGCCTCATTGATTATTATTGTCTTTAGAGCCCCTGGCACAGGAAAATATTGAGCTACCTTTTATCTCAATTATTCTATGCAGCCTCATCGATTATTATTGTCTTTAGAGCCCCTGGCACAGGAAAATATGGAGCTACCCTTCACCTCAATTATAATACGCAGCCTCATCGATTATTATCGCCTTTACAGCCCCTAACATAGGGAAATATCGAGCTATACTGCATGTCAAATATACTACGCAGCCTCATCGATTATTATCACCTTTACAGCCCCTAACGCAGGAAAATATCAAGCTATCCTACATATTAAATACACTACGCAGCCTCATCCTTTATTATCGCCTTTACAGCCCCTGGCGTAGGAAAATATCAGACAATCCTTCATACTACACAGCTTCATTAATTATTATATTTTGCATCGAGGATACAAATAAAATGAAACTGTACATAAAAGACAAATCCATATTAAATTACACGAAAACAAATCTTGATGACAGATCCGAATGGACTCGAAATTTACGATACACTTAATTGTAAAACATTAGGAACGTAATACAGCAGAACCGTAATTTTCCATAACATAACGGTAGCAGCTAAATCCCATCACGTATATCATTCCATAGATCATTACAGGTGGGGAATTACTTGTTGTTACGGTTAGCTCGCGATAATTAGTGTTTCAACAGTTGGCATTAAATTGTCGCGTTGACAATGTGCTCGCCAGTTGCTATGGCGTTAAATCAAAGAGAAGATGTGCCGCAAATAATTTGCTCTGTTACTGCGTTCTCTAAAGTTATGTAGCCGTGAGTAGTTCCGCGTAATTTATGGCTGATACGTAAGCTTAAACAAAATTTGCTAACTTCCCGTTTACTTGTTATCAATAGTTGGTGCTGTATTTACTCGTCATTCAGAATAGTATTTATTAGTATCGCCATATTTACTATATCGCCGTATTTACTATATTGCCATATTTACTACATTGTCATATTTAATATATCCCCATAGTATGATGTTATCTAGGGTCCTAAATATTTAGGAATATATATATTTAGTGACACAGAAATTTAAGAGTCTAGGAGTCTGAAGATCTACGATATATAACGTTAAGAATATTGGGATATAACCGAGAAGATTACAGATATGATGATCTGAAGATCTAGGAGCATAAATATCTAATAAAATGCAATATATCTAATAAAACAATCTAGCAAAAAAGCATACACACGTCTGCCCGTATCCTAAACGTTCAATTCAGTTTCTAAACTGTGCGTAACCGGATCAGATCTGCCGTCCTAAGTCACTCGATACGCCGCGATCAAACGATCCGTATCGAGCCGTGTTCCCCGAAATCGGTTGGCGCATGCGCAAGCGGGTAGCTGCGCAAATGGTAATGCGCGACCGGGTGGCTGCGCAAAGGAGCATGCGCATAATGGCACGCTCCGTGTCCGTGATCCGTTCGGAAGATTGCACCACGAAGGTTGAACGATAATCATCTGGATATTGCTCCTGCGTACGTTGCATTCGAATGCCGCGTACATCGGCCAATACGCACGATCAGATAATTGGCATTCAGCCGGCCGAGCGTACCCGATGCAATGGCCCGGACCTATCGGCTGCGATCTCTCTTTGGAAAGTGACTAGCCATTGGCCGGCGCACGACAAACGTAAAAGGGCCAGCGGCACGCACGCTTTAGTTTCGCCGCGTGGGATATCGGACGAGATAAGCCGGGCTTTTCGTATTGTTTCCACTCGTTTGCCGCCCCTTTGTGCCGGATGAACGAGCCCGAGCAGACGCGCCGTGTGATCGTCGCGGTTTACTTGAAACGGCGGACTCATGGTGAACGGGAAAGTCCGGAATCGAGGAAGTCGACGCGAATATTCCTCGTCGATGACTTCGATATTTCACGGGAGAGGAGAATTCTTTCTTGCGGATAGGGGCGTGTCTGTTTGTCTACCGAGTCTTTAGTTAACTGGATAGTTGGATACACGCCGTTGAACACGATAGACTTCTCTAGGGGGAAGACTGATGTGGAAAAGGAAGTCTACAGGATTGCTGCAATGTGAGAGACGTGCCTTTCTCCCTAGGGAAGTGCGCCGTTAGGACTGTTTAGTATTAGTCATGGGAGGCTTCACTTGGGGGGAACGGCGATGGAGGGATTGATAATTGGATACGCTTCAATGGTTGGGTATTTTCTTAATTTAGGGATTTAGATATTTAGGGATTAGAACACTTAGGAATTTGGGAATGTGGAGATTTAGTGATTTGGAGATTTGGGGATTTAGGGTTTTTGGGGATTTGGGGTTTTTGGGGATTTAGAGTTTTTGGAGCTTTGCGGATTTGGAGATTTAGGGATTTGGGGATTTTAAAGTCTAAAAATTTAGGGATTTAGAGATTTGGGGATTTGGGGATTTGGGGATTTAGGGAGTTGGAAATTTAGGGATTTGGGAATTTAGGGATTTGGGGATTTTAAAGTCTAAGAATTTAGGGATTTAGAGATTTGGGGATTTGGGGAGTTAGAGATTTAGGGATTTGGGAATTTGGGAATTTAGGGTTTCTGGGGATTTGGGGTTTTGGGGATTGAGAGTTTTTGGAGCTTTGGGGATTTAAGGATTTGGTGATTTGGAGATTTAGGGATTTGGGGCTTTGAGGATTCTGGGATTTTAAAGTCTAAGAATTTAGGGATTTAGAGATTTGGGGATTTGGGAATTTAGGGAGTTGGAGATTTAGGGATTTGGGGATTTGGGGATTTGGGGATTTGGGGATTTAGGGATTTGGGGATTTTGAGATTTGAGGATTTAACGATCTAGGGATTTGAGAATTAGTGGATATGGGGATAAGCGAATTTGGTGATATGGGAATTTGGAGATATAGGAATTTAGAGATATGGGAATTTGGGGATATGAGAAATCGAGAATAGGGAAATTTGGGAATATGGAAATATGTATATATGAAAATCCCAAAATCCCCAAAATCTCAAGCTTCCAAACCCCAAAATCCCTAAATCCAAAAAATCCTAGATTCCCAAAATCCCCAAATCTCCAAATTTCCAAATCCCCAGATTCCAAAATTACTAATTCACAAAATCACCAAAATCCCAATCTTCCAAATCTCAAAATCCCTAAATCCAAAAAACCCTAGATTCCCAAAATCCCCAAATCTCCAAATTCCCAAATCCCCATATTCCTAAATTACCAATTCTCAAAATCCTCATATCTTGCAATCTTAATAACCTAAACTTCTAAAATCCCTAGATGTCAATACGTTGAGATTGCCAGATCGCAAAAAATGATCCAGGACTAGTTAACGAAGAACTGGAAGGCAAACGAAATAACAGGAAACCGCGACGCATTAGGATTCTCGCGTTTCGTTTACATTTCACTGCTAACCATTGCTCTGTCAGCGTCGACGGAACAGACTAGCTTGGCGGCTGTCGCTCATTTAAGAAGGATGAGGCGCTAAGTATTCGCTGCGCTCGCCATTAAGCCAGATTAAACAGCTCTTCGCGACAATGTCATCTGCGCGGAGCGACGTCGAGACGAGTCGCCGCGGCGCGTTGCGTCGAGCGGATTTTGCGTTTCTACCAGATGCAAGTACAGTCGACGGTAAATCTCGCTTTCCCTGGGGAATACATGACAACCGAGAGGGAACGTGGTATATCTCGTCGATTTTCTACGGAATATTAGTGAGTTATTTAGTTGGGAATAAATTAGGAATTTTTAGATTTCGGATTTTGGGGATTTTGGGGGGTTTGGAGGATTTTTGGGATTTTCGGGGGTTTGGAGGATTTTTGGGATTTTCGGGGGTTTGGAGGATTTTTGGGATTTTCGGGGGTTTGGAGGATTTTTGGGATTTTCGGGGGTTTGGAGGATTTTTGGGATTTTCGGGGGTTTGGAGGATTTTTGGGATTTTCGGGGGTTTGGAGGATTTTTGGGATTTTGGAGGATTTTCAGGATTTTGGGATTTTGGGGTTTTGGGGATTTTAGGAATTCGGGATTTCTGAGGATTCTGGACATTTTGGGATGTAGGGGACTTCGAGGATTTTGAAATTTTGGGGGATTTTAGAATTTTGGACATTTTGGGAATTTTATATTTTGGGGATTTGGGGATTTTGGGATTTCTGGAGATTCTGGGAATTTTGGGATGTTGGGGACTTTGAGGGTTTTGGGGATTTTGAAATTTTGGGGGATTTTAGAATTTTGGACATTTTGGGAATTTTATATTTTGGGGATTTGGGGATTTTGGGATTTCTGGAGATTCTGGGAATTTTGGGATGTTGGGGACTTTGAGGATTTTGGGGATTGTGAAATTTTGGGGATTTTAGAATTTTTGACATTTTGGGAATTTTGGTATTTTGGGGATTTTGGGACTTTGGGATTTTGGGATTTCTGAGGATTTTGGAATTTTGGAGATTTTGGGGATTTTGGGACTTTGGGATTTCTGGGGATTTTGAGGATTTTGGAATTCTGGAAATTTGAAGATTTGAATTTTAAAAAGTTCGAAAATTTAAGAACTTAAAAGTTTGATAACTCGAAAAGTCGAAAACTCAAAAACCCCAAAACCCAAAACCTAAAATCCAGAACCCAAAACCCGAAACCCAAAAATTCGAATACCCAAAAATTTCAAAATTAAAATATTCGTAAATATGTCGATTCGGAAATTCAAAAAATGTTTGTATTCCATCTTCGTAATTTCGCAAATATCCTTATTCCATGTAACGTTATATTGCACCCGAGTGTACTTGCACAAGATTGTATGCCACTACTCGCGTCGCGTCTTCTCTTTACGTAAATGTATAATACTCGTTTAAATCAGCGTAGAACATGGAGGATCGGAACGTCACCGCAGCTGAGTAACGACTTTGTTTTTTCCACTGCTTTATGAATCATTCTGAACATGGTTTTTGTGTGTCTGAATATCAATTTTCTATGCTGAAGAACCATTTTCTGTATGCCAGATGTTTGGGTCGTAACTAACCACAATTTAACAGTACACGTACCAAACACATTTCGAGCATAACCTCTTTTGGAGGTTTCCTTCTCAGTTTTCAAATTTGCAAAGTATAGAATTTTTTCTAGGTAATTCTAGGTTTTTGTAATTATATTTATAATTGTTTAAATGACATCAAAAAGTTCCATTTGTCTTATATTTCACTTTATTTTTAAAAATATTACAATATGGTAGAGTAAGTTGAAAAACACGGAAACTTGTGACCGAACACAAATTGCTATCAGAAACTTGAGGTTGCAACTTTGTAAGCGATAATATAGATAACCTATCTTTCCGAGAGACCTACTTTTCAAGTGAGAATATTACAAAATGGCGGAGTTGAAAAACAAACTTCCATCGGAACACAAACAGGTACCGAGACTGCAACCTGGTAGACTATGAACTCTCACACGAGACCTAACCTGTCAAAAGGCCTACATGGCAGAAATATTACAAAATGGATTAAATTGAAAAACTGAAACCTCTGTTAGAACGTAAATCGTAGGTGCAGCTGCAAGTAGATTTACACACAAGGTAGATAAGCTAACTGAAGAAGGTAGAATCTAACGCGGAATGAATTTCAAAACAAATCGCAGATGTTCTGATTCAATTACGGCCCGTTGTTTCCAGAACGAGTCCCGGCAGAATGCGGAAACCGATGGACCCGCAAGCGTATAAAATGAAACGTGATATCGGACGTAAAATTTGCACGAAGGTTCCGGACCTAAGTCTCTTAAATCTGTTTGTTGCGTTGAAAGTGAGCACGTTGGTTCGTCCTCGCAACGTAATCGCGTCGTCTCTTAACCAGGAAGTCTTCCTTCTACGCCGAGTGGTCTTAATTTATTTAACTCTCTGCTCTTCGTTCTGCTTGGGTAGCTCTTTACACGCTGCGGTTTGACTAACCACAAATTGGTTTTGGATTTCAAACACTTTCCATCGAAATCTTGTTTAAATTCTACCGCTAATTTCTTGATGATTTAATTCAAACACCTAATCGCTGCGCTAGGATTACTCTAATCAAGCTTCTGCCTTGAGGATACCTAATTTGAATTGTAACTTTCATGCATATTACCTGACCACGTTTATAAAATAACGGATTGAGTACAAAATGTTCATAGTTTGTTTGGGAGTCGTGATCTGGATCTTCGATGTAGACATCTGGACCTAGATCAAAGTAGTCCTCAGTCACTAGTATACAGGTTCTATATTATCCTTGAATATTCCTTGTAAAACAATATCTTAGACAAATATATACACATACAGGTCGTATATGTCCGAGTGAGATACTGGACCCTTATGGAGTTTGATGACTCTTGAGTCTGAGGACCAAATATATCTAGGAGAAATTATGATCTGGATCTCTCATGTGGACCTTTCAACATGTTCTACAATTTTATATAGTCCTTATCAATCTTATAATAGACCTCAGCTAGTATACATGTTCTATACAATCTAATCCTCCAGTAGTTCCTTGCAAACAATGTCCTAGGAAGACATATGCACATACGGGTCGTATATGTCCTAGGGAGATACTGGACACTTATGGAGTCTGATGACTCTTGTGTCTGAGGACCAAATATACCTAGGAGAAATTATGATCTGGATCTCTCATGTGGACCTTTCAACATGTTCCACAATTTTATATAGTCCTCATCAATCTTATAATAGACCTCAGTATACACGTTCTATACAATCTAATTCTCCAGTAGTTCCTTCCAAACAATGTCCTAGAAAGACATATGCACATACGGGTCGTATATGTACTGGGAGATAGTGGACTCTTATGGAGTCTGATGACACTTAGGTCTGAGGACCAACTGCAGATAAGACTGGTTTCTGAGTACAAAATCTCCATATTTTATTTTGGAGTGATTATGATCTGATTCTCTCATGTGGACCTTTGGACCTAATTCTCTCATGTGGACCTTTGGACCTAATTCTCTCATGTGGGCCTCTGGGCCTAATTCTCTCATGTGGACCTCTGGGCCTAATTCTCTCATGTGGACCCCTGTACCTAATTCTCTCATGTGGACTTCTGGACTTGCAAAACAATATTCCAGAAAATGTATACCCAAGGTACTGTATCTGCTATGGAGATACTCTTATAGAATCTGGCGACTGTTGAGTCCAACTGAATATGTAACAGAATATTCTCTTAAAGCAAGAGCAAATTTCCAGAAGTATACAAAGTGTACGGTAATATGAACTAATTGTAGAAACCCCTAGAGATCCATAAGGTCCATAGCCTCGAGGACAGATATTTGCATAATGAAATTGCGTAATAAATCAAATCAGTACAGCGTTGCTTTGGAACAGCATCTTTTGTCGAGTGGTGGACTCGGTCCGCGCAGTCCATGTAGTTGACCGCAGCACGGTGGATTTAATTCACTTAACCAGAGATACGCAGGTTGGTGGAAACTCGTTACGGGTCTCGGTTTAATTGCGTAAGCTGGCTGCCGTATCTGGCCATTAAAAGCTCAAACGGAGCGAGCTTGTAGCTAGGAGATTCAGGGCGCAGCGGGAAGAAACGAAATCGATTCGATGGCTCCCTCTCACTCTATCGCCGGTTGTTCCCATCTCCGTTCGATCGCTTCCTCTCCCGTTTCCTGTCGTGCGATAGCAAGCCACTTTAGCTCGTCTGACTGCGAGTTACATTTGAGAAAAGAGTGCCCTCCAGCCTCGTACGTTATCGCGATGAAATGGGAGTCGATCTTTTATGTATTGCTAATGGAATTCCAGTAGATTCAACGATTCATTCTATTAACCATTCGAATGCTGAGACGTATGTACTTGCCAGGGACAGGACTTAACCGACAGTCGCTCCTTCATGTTATTCCGCTTCAAACGAGCAGAAATTCATGCACTACGACTTTTATCACTCATAACCTAAATACTGATAACCATAATGCCAAACGCACTGATGTTCTGCATAACAATTTTATCTTATAACCTGCGCAAAATGCAGTCCTTGGTGGTCCATTAAATTGTAGATAATATTTTAAAACCCTTAATTTGTTTTTACGAGCCTTCACACATGGAGATTTCTGGTTCATGCGTCTGTAGACAAATCACTCTTGCGTCCAAAGAAATTCTAAGTTTAAAAATACAACGATTTAAAGTTATCGATAAATGCTTTTACCATATTTCACAGCTGAGTCCGACGCCATTTTGTGACCCGTCCAATAACGACGTAGACAGCGTCACGTGCGCAGCCACTGGCGGGAAAATTCAAACACGTTTTTCTTTACATTTTGCTACGTGTTAATTCTTTTTTCTTGATACAGCTTGCAGATAAATTCGCTCGATGTATTTAACGTATTCAGTTACGCTTTCTACATTCGGATTGTGTACGTTTCCGCTGTTTGCTTTTTTCGTTTATTTTTTGCGTAGTTTTTGTTAGTTATCTCGCTTCAAAGAAATATTTTATTTCTACGGGAATTGGTTTGTTTTATAAAAATATCTCTCTAAAAAAAACGTTCTGCATTAAATCTCTAAAACCTGAATTCATTCGATTTCCATATTTTCGGAGCAGAAAAGGATTTTAAATGGGGGTATATAAAAGGAAGAGAAATTTTAATTGGAAGTATATCAGGTTTTATGGTTTAATAACCGCAAAGATGTTGGAACATTTTTGGACTTTTTGCGTTGAATTTAGGAGAGACAGCTATTTGATGAAGTATTCATCTGTGTGCATGTAACGTTCGTCGGAGTTGTTTTTGAAAATTCCATTAAGCCCCGGTTCGGCAAAAATTCGTTAAAAAAAAACCGCCATAGGGAAGTCAGCCGGCCGAGAAACTGCACAAAGGGAACATCATACGATCGCACACACGTACCCGATACGTGTTATTTCCTCGGGATAAACGAACTTTCGAATAACCTCATCCCAGTGTGGACCAAAACGTACGAGCGGAATCCTTTCCCGATGCCGGATATTACAGATATTGGGCCGTCCAGGAAACACGTACCACGATAAAACATATATCTAGACCTAATTCGAAACAACGTGCGTCAGCTAGTGTGCAACAGTTTCCCTTCTGTTGGTCGAGCTGCACGTGGAATTTAAAGAAACCACGTACTGCTGGATAAAAGTGACTTTAACCGGAAAATAATTCTCTGTCCTTATATATGGCCGGTCGCTACTAATAGCATTAATAAATCATGGGATTGATAATTGGATACGCTTCAATGGTTGGGTATTTTCTTAATTTAGGGATTAGAACACTTAGGAATTTAGTAATGTGGAGATTTAGTGATTTGGGGATTTGGGAATTTGGGGATTTAGGGATTTGGGGATTTGGGGTTTTTTGGGATTTAGCGTTTTTGGAGCTTTGGGGATTTGAGGTTTTGGGGATTTAGGGATTTGGGGATTTGGAGACTTAGGGATTTGGGTATTTCGGGATTTGGGGATTTAGGGATTTAGGGATTTAGGGATTTAGGGATTTAGGGATTTAGGGATTTAGGGATTTAGGGATTTAGGGATTTAGGGATTTAGGGATTTAGGGATTTAGGGATTTAGGGATTTAGGGATTTAGGGATTTAGGGATTTAGGGATTTAGGGATTTAGGGATTTAGGGATTTAGGGATTTAGGGATTTGGGGATTTGGGAATTTGGGGATTTAGGGATTTGGGGATTTGGGGTTTTTTGGGATTTAGCGTTTTTGGAGCTTTGGGGATTTGAGGTTTTGGGGATTTAGGGATTTGGGGATTTGGAGACTTAGGGGTTTTGGCACTTTGGGGATTTAGGGTTTTTGGAGTTTTGGGGATTTGGGGAATTGAGGATTTGGGGATTTGGGGAATTGAGGATTTGGGGGCTTAGGGATTTGAGGATTTGACGATCTAGGAATTTGAGAATTAGTGAATATGGGGATAAGTGAATTTGGTGATATGGGTTTGGGGATTTAGGGATTTAGGGATTTGGGGATTTGGGGATTTAGGGGTTTTGGCACTTTGGGGATTTAGGGTTTTTGGAGTTTTGGGGATTTGGGGAATTGAGGATTTGGGGATTTGGGGAATTGAGGATTTGGGGGCTTAGGGATTTGAGGATTTGACGATCTAGGAATTTGAGAATTAGTGAATATGGGGATAAGTGAATTTGGTGATATGGGAATTTGGGTATATAGAAATTTGGGAATATGGGAATTTGGGGATATAGGAATTTAGAGATATTCGAACTTGGGGATATGGGAAATCGAGAATAGAAAAATTTGGGAGTATGGAAATATGTATATTTGAAAATCCCTATATCCCCAAATCTTCAAATCCCAAATTCTGAACTTTCCAAATACCAGAATCGTCATATCCCAAAATCCCCAAAACTTAAATTCCCAAATCCCCAAAATCTCAAGCTTCCAAGCCCCAAAATCCCTAAATCCAAAAAACCCTAGATTCCCAAAATCCCCAGCTATTTAAATTCCCAAATCCCCTGATTCCGAAATTACTAATTCCCAAAATCCCCAAATCTTAAATTCTCAAATCCCAAAATCCCCAAAATTCCTGAATCCAAAAAACTGTAGATTATAAATTCCTAATTTATCAATTCCCAAAATCCTCAAATCTTGAAACCTGAACAACCTAAACTCCTAAAGTCCCTAGGAGTTTACGAGCTGCATGTGGAATTTAAAGAAACCACGTACCGTTGGATAAAAGTGACTTTAACCAGAAAATAATTCTCTGTCCCTATTGTATATGGCCGGTCGCTACTAATAGCATTAATAAATCATGGGACATTACAGTAAGATTTAAAAAATTTTGTATCATTTTACATATAATATGTAGGGTTGAATAGCAATATTGAGTAACGATATAGTATATAGGTATATTCTAGGGATTTTTGTGTTACTATCTGTGAGATCGTATATCGCCACATTCTTGTACTTCTGAATCTGTATATTTCCAGATATGAATCTTACTATTTTTATATTTTTACATCCATAGTATGGTACTTTTATATTTATCCCTAGAACTGTATATTCCAAAATGTACTTCCAGATTTCGTGTCAGAACATTTCATAGTTCGCTGTAAATTCGCAACTATCAGTATAAATTCGTCGCGTGCAGCAATACGTTGCCAGGGGCGTCGGTCGTGAAAGAAGTTAAGACGCTCCTGAATCCATCGTTGACGCAAACTTTCTTCCCGAAGATAGAACTACGAACTCTATGACGGAGAGCTGGCACGTGACGAGCCTCTTGTATCCGCGGTATCAAGCTGCTAGAAAAATTCTACCTCCGTAACGTTAAAGACAGCTGTCCGTAGAATTTCCCACGCTTTCTACGCGGATATGGTGGACGAGATATTAAAAAAATGTCGATAACGTACTTTTTTCGCCTTGCCAGTTTAAGGGTAAATTTATGGAGGGGAAGTGTAATTTCGTTTTCATATCTCGTAATGAACGTGACTACAGTTTCAATGGTGCAGATTTTTTCTGTAGGATTATTTTTGCTGTTTGTGATATTTTGTATGTTTGTTGGAACGATTTTTAATTTTTTTTTTATCATTTTTATAGGAAATTTCTGTCACTTTACAGTATTTTACAGTTTATGATATATATTATTCAATTAGATACATTCTTTGAAATTTAGTTAGATATATAGCATATTTTTTTATCTAGATATATTGCATACTATTTTTATTTGGATATGTAGCATATTATTTTTTATTTAGATATATTGCATATTTTTTTTCATTTAGATATATTGCATATTATTTTTATTTAGATATATTGCGTATTATTTTTATTTAGATGTATTGCTTATTTTTTCATTTAGATACATTGCATATTATTTTTATTTAGCTTTATTGCATATTATTTTTTGTTTAGATATATTGCATATTATTTTTATTTAGCTGTATTGCATAGTATTTTTATTTAACTTTATTGCATATTATTTTTACTTAAATATATTGCATATTTCTTTTATTTAGATATATTGCATATTTTTTTTATCTAGATATATTGCATATTCTTTTTATTCACTTATATATATTGTTTAAATTTATTTATATGTATATTATATTTTTCCAATTTAGTTATACTATAATGTTCAATTTTATAAATTTTTAACTATCAACTTTAATTCAGTAAATGTCAATAACATGAAAAATGTACATTCTCCTTTCGTCTTTTATAATTGCAAAATTTGTACAAAAATTACGTTTTAATTTTCCTCTTAATTTTCATCGTTGCAAAATTTTAAAAAAGTACCATCGTATCTCCACATTTTAAAAATTGTCACATTAAATTTTCCCTTTGCTTTTCATCGTCGTATTTCTGAAAAATTACATATTAAATTTTATCCTCGCATTTTACAATTGCAAAAATTAAAAAAAGAACATACTTTTTTCCTTCATTTTCATCATTACAAATTTCATAAAAAAAATATATCACACTCTCCCTTAATATTCACGATTGAAAAATTCCTAACAGGTGTCATATTAAATTTTTCCTTCCTTCACTTTCATTAGAGGAATTCATAAAAAATATCATATGAAATATTTCCCTCCCTCGTAGTGATTAAAAAATGTATTAAATTTTTCCCTACCTGCGATTAAAAAAATTCATCAAATATGTCGTATTAAATTTTTCCCTCGCGATTCGTGAAAAAATGTCACTGAATTTCTCCGTCGCTTTACAATTAAAAAATTTGTATAAAATATCATTTAAATATTTTTCCCACGCGCCCCGTTTTCCCGATTCTGCCCGCAGCTTCGGCGGGTCGGCTGAATAGATCGGTGCACGCGGCCGCGTGAATTGGGCGAGTGGGTTACACGGTCTTGTGAACGAGACGTCGAGGAATCTGCCGTCGAGTGGAAATGTCACGCCAACCAGAAAACACGGAACGATGTGTGCATCTACTTGTGCCTGCAGACAACCGCGTAGCTACGCGAATTTTTCGCCGCATTGAAAACCCTTGGCACGATGGCGAACCTGTACGATGCTGAAAAGAAGCTGGAACACGCGTCGAGTAGAAACTTGCCACCGAGCGTTACGGCCGTTCGAATGGAAACTGATATTTCCGGGGCGGTTCAAGTGCCAGAATAACTCGAGAGATCGTCGGCCCGGTCGATTGACTGATAAGAACTCGATAGCTGACACAAATCGATTTTTATTACCTTCTTCCACGTTAAGTGACGGAATTTTAGATGTAGAAAACGTGATATGCTTTCATGACGTAACGGGACCTCACACGATCGATATACAGGCTCGTCCACAATGCAACTTCCTTCGATTGTACTCTTCACACAATTGTATTAACATACAAACTAGATTTCTATTACAAAAACACTCTCTCTGAACATCATCACAGTTTCATTCTCAAAGCCCCAAAAATTCAATGAATTTCCAATCCTCTGTCTTCATCAGCTCAAACTCGCAAAGTCCAACATCCCATAGCGTTAAAATCTGAAAATTCTACCATCACAAACTCTGAGAATACCAAAATCCCCGAATCCCACAAGTAAACCCTTCAAAAACGCTGAAAAGTCCACCATTTTGTACGAAGGCCCGCCTTCAGAGCCCTCAACGCAGGGAATTATCGGGCTACCATCCCCAAAAATTGTTCTAAATCCAGTATCTCGCAAAGGAACGAGTTATCCTAAGAATGCATAAAAAAATCCGAGGAGAACAAAAGGAGGAGCATCTTGTATTGCGCAAAGGAATTATTCTTCCGCCGGGTCATACCGTCCCCCTTGTGTTTCTCCCCTGGGCAAAAAAAAGTCTGCTTCACGAGGTCCTTAAAAATTTATGGAATTTCTAAGTGGTTGTATGCGATACGGCCGAGCTCTTCCGTCGCGCGATGAACACGGCACTTGGTGTTTTTACGGGCGCTTGCATACGGAGCGGCGGCATGTACGAATCTGCAAAGCATGTAGTTCGTAGCATGAAACCGGCGAAGCCAGAATTCGACGGGCGATGCAATATGCGCCGACGACGAAGATGCCCCGCGGGTTTTGTCTGCGGGCTTGGCAAACAGCATGCATCGAGAATCACCGAGGTAGCTGAACCCAGTTGCTTGCGTGTTTGACCTACATGAATCTCGTACAATGCTTGTTCCGATCTTATATAGCGGTTTATTTTTTGCTAACAATCTTGGGTGCAGACTTGTTGGGGTTTGTGATGGAGGAATCTTGTTGTATTAACGGGGGCAGATTTTGACTGCGACGATTTTTATGGATTTGAAGGCAGAGGTGTATGGTTGTATTATGTGGGCGTAGGTAGTCAGCTGATTTGAAAAGTACAATTCAAATTTGATAGATTGCATAATCGAGTGTACTTTAGATAAGGAAATTAGCATATTCTTGAGATACTATTTTGTGGATGCAAGTTTTTCGTATAGTTGGTTTAGACGTCCCATAATTTCCGCATCGGTTTTGTTAACACATTGCTCCCGCATAGTCGGTTCGGTAGTTCAGTGCTTTCAGTATAGTCGGTTCGGTCGCTTAATAATTTCAGTAATGTCGGTTAATAACGTCGGTAACTTAGTAGTTTCAATACACTCATTTCGGTGGTTTAGAAGCTCCAATATAGTCAGCTTTGTTACTTAATAGTTTCAGTATAGTCAATTCAGTTGCTTACTAATTTCAGTACAGTCGGTTCGGCGGCTTGATAATTTCAGTACAGTCGATTTGACGGTATAGTAGTTTCATTATAGTCGGTTCTATCGCTTAGTAGTTTCAGTACAGTCATTTCGATGGTTTAGAAGTTCCAGTATAGTCAGTTTGATCACGTAATAGTTTCAGTATAGTCAATTCATTCGCTTACTAATTTCAGTACAGTCGGTTCGGCGGCTTGATAATTTCAGTACAGTCGATTTGACGGTATAGTAGTTTCATTATAGTCGGTTCTATCGCTTAGTAGTTTCAGTACAGTCATTTTGATGATTTAGAAGTTCCAGTATAGTCAGTTTGGTCGCTTTATAGCTCCAGTATTGTCAATTCATTCGCTTACTAATTTCAGTACCGTCGGTTCGGTGGTTTGATAATTTCAGTATAGTCGTTTCTGTATAGTCGGTTCTATCGCTTAGTAGTTTCAGTATAGTCAATTCAATGGTTTAGAAGTTCCAGTATAGTTAGTTTGGTCGCTTTATAGTTTCAGTATAGTCAATTCATTCGCTTACTAATTTCAGTACAGTCGGTTCGGTGGTTTGATAATTTCTGTATAGTCAATTCGACAATATAGTAGTTTGAGTATAGTCGGTTCTATCGCTTAGTAGTTTCAGTACAGTCATTTTGATGATTTAGAAGTTCCAGTATAGTCAGTTTGGTCGCTTTATAGCTCCAGTATAGTCAATTCATTCGCTTGATAATTCCAGTATAGTCGGTTCGGTGGAGTGATAATTTCAGTATAGTCGATTTGATACTATAACCATATTGGTTCTAATTATGATACCCAGTATTAAAATTCAGAAATAATTTATTACTAACTTTATCACCTTCCAACAAAATCTATTTCCGATTACCATCTGTTTTACGAGAACCACTGAGATAATAAAGTTTTCGTGATCACCATCTTAAATCTAAGACATAAATTTCTAAAATGGTCATTCTTTATTCTCCTCGGACGTTTCCACAGTTATTTTTCCAAGGGTCCTCAGTAAATCCTAAACAGGAAAGATATCCTCGGTAAAAAGAATTAAAATGGGTCAGCTTACATAACAGCACATATAAAGTATTTAGAAAAGAAACAAAATTTTTACAATATTTTTTCTTCTTACTTGTATTAAAAATACGAAATTGTATTAGATAAAAGTAATTATTTTATTCGATTCATTCGAAGAATGAATCATAGTCCAGAAGTATTCGTTGTTTCTTTACAGATATTTTGGAGAGACTTTCGTCACTCGGAATAAAAGAGACAAAGGTCGCACGTGAAAAGTGAACGTCCTTCTTGACCTCTGACAATGCGCAACTTGAAACGCACTTTTAGAAATACTTCTGAATTATTCAGTCTGCATTTCTGACTTGATCCCGTGATTGTTTATAAAACGAAACTGGTCTCGTGCGTAACGAGAAGGTCATTCTTTTCGACGCGAATATACAGGGCGTTTCAAAAAGAGTGGTAACTGTTTACCTTCTATTTTTATACTATTGTATAGTTAATATTGTATGTCACATGTAAGTAATATTTAATTATTTTAAAATTAAGTTAGTTATATTTTCAAGATTGTTCTATTCAGATTTGCCAAATAGCACATGCACAGGAAGTCTTCAAATTTCATTATTTCATGAGTAAACTAACTTTTGTAATATTTTTAATGTTTTGTTACTGATAGGTGATATGTCACTTGTAGGTGATATATGAGCCTTCAATTTTCATGGAGGTCCATTAGTTGTATTACTATGAATCCATCGAACCATCGAACCGACTATGCGGGATTTATATAACCACCGAACTGACTATACTGAAACTTAAATTATTGAACTGAACTGTGTTGAAATTAGTGAATGATCGAACCGACTATACTGAAAGTACTATGTTGTCGAGTCGACTATACTAAAATTATCAAACCACTGACTATACTGAAATTAATAAGCGAATGAATCGACTGAACCGGCTATGTCAAAACTACTGGACCACCGAACTGACTATACTAAAACTACTAAACCACCGAACTGACTATGGCAGAACTACTAAACCACCGAACCGACTATGCCAAAACTATTGGAGCACCGAACTGACTATACTAAAACTACTAAACCACCGAACCGACTATCTACTAAAGCACTAAATTCACTATGTTAAACCTCCTAAACCTTCTAACAGACTATGCCAAAACTATTAAACCACCGAACTGACTATGCAAGAACTACTAAACCACTGAACCGACTATGCCAAACTATTGGAACACCGAACTGACTATACTAAAACTACGGAACCGCCGAACTGACTATGCCGAAACTACTAAAGCACTAAATTCACTATGTTAAACCTCCTAAACCTTCCAACAGACTATGCTAAAACTATTAAACCATCGAATTGACTTTGCCAGAACTACTAAACCACCGAACCGACTATGCCAGACTATTGGACTACCGAACTGACTATACTAAAACTATTAAACCACCGAACCGACTATGTCGAAACTACTAAAGCACTAAATTCACCATGTTAAACCTCCTAAACCTTTCACCAGACTATGCCAAAACTATTAAAGCACTAAACACACTATGTTGAACCTACTAAGCCTCCCAACCGTCTTTACAGTAACTGCCAAACAACAAAACTGACTACAAAAATTACATATTTAATTAAAATATCCATGTTAAGCTCTTAAACTCGCAACTACTACATAATGAAATGTTAAGTAGTTGCAGTACTTCAGTTAATGCGTTGGGAACCGTTTTTGTGAACCGCCTCGTATAAAACGAACGACACACGTAACAGGAATAGCAACGGAGTGTTTCCTTTTAATCCCCTTAATAAATAGAGTCGAAGTAAACGGAAGCTTGTAACTATTACGTTCATCCGTGTTTTTGCAAACAGAAATTGTACTTCACTTTACGATCCATTTTCCAGGACAAGCATCGTCGGCGTGTCATAAAATCGGTTGCGAGTAAGATGTCCTCGTTCCTGGAGGGTAATACCTCTGTTTCTGAGGCCAGAACGGACGTGCTGGGTAATTCCCAACGAAATCGTTAGGGTGTAAAAGAAAAATCGATGCGTGGTCTCGTTCGACTTGCATCCCCATTTTCATCCCCGCAGGGGAGAGAGTATATTTTCATTGGCTCCGCTGTAAAATTCAATCGTGACGAGATTCCCCGGCAATAACCTGCATTTACACATCATAAGCCAGGATAATGCTCGCGAGAAGCTACCAGATAACGACGCAACAACGTGTAATCAAACGGCGGTGAAAAATGAACGGGGTTGAGATGATCGACCACGAAGAACGAGAGCAAACCGCAATTTTGCACATTTTTTTCTGTGCGTGCTGGTTTTCCGAGCCGCGACAACTTCGTGATCGAGGAAACCCGACGTCCATCGCATGGTTCGATGCGATCTAAATTGTAGAGACTGCAATGTGATCCAGAGAACCACTATTAAAAATCCTACCTTCTCTTGATCGAGTGCTACTTTTCATCTATGGTTGATGTTCGCTAAATATATACTACTGCAAACTTAGTAGCTTTCGTATTTTCAATTTTGTCGAATTTATTTATTTTCAAATCTTCAAATTTCTATCTTAAGCTTTGCTATTTTGGAAATTTGAAATAGTACAATTTATAGATTTCTAAATATTAAAATTCTTAAATTCCTCTAGTCGAAAAACCCTAGTTACCGATGTTCCAGTATCCGTAGATCTCTAGAGCACCGTGTCTCTAGGTCCTAGCATTATTAGATATCAATGTCCCTAGATACTAATATCCCTTGATACCAATATCCCTGGATATTCAGTATACGTATGTATACGTGAGTCTTAGTATACTAAATCCCAATATCACTACATCGCAGTAATCTACATCACAATATCCCTAGATCCCTATGTCCCTAGATTCCAATAGCTCGAATTTGCAATATCCCTAGATTTCAATATCTCAAATTTCCAATATCCCTAGGCTTCAATTTCTCAAACTTGCAATATCTCAAATTTCCAATATCCTTAGATCTTCACATCCCTAGATCCCAATATCCTTAGATTCCAATATCCCTAGATGCCAATATCTCAAATTTCGAACATCCCTACATTCAATTTCTCAAACTTCCAATATCTTAAATTTCCAATATCCCTAGATCTCCACATCCCTAGATTCCAATATCCTTAAATTCCAATATCCCTAGATTCCAATATACCTAGATCCAATATCCCTAGATTCCAATATCTCAAATTTCCAATATCCCTAGATCTCCACATCCCTAGATTCCAATATCTCAAATTTCCAACATCCCTAGATTTCAATATCTCAAATTTCGAATATCCCTACATTCAATTTCTCAAACTTCCAATATCTTAAATTTCCAATATCCCTAGATCTCCACATCCCTAGATTCCAGTATCCTTAGATTCCAGTATCCCTAGATCCCAATATCCCTAGATCTTAATATCCCTAGCTCCCAATATCATTAGATCCCAATATCCCTTAATCTCAATATCCCTAGATCAGAGTATCCTTCAAACCCAGTAAACCTCAATGTCAATATCCCTAGATTCCTATATACTTATACCCCCAAATCTCTATACTCTCAAATCCCTAGATCAAATATCCAAAATCCCAAAAATCTACATTCTTGAAAAACATTCAAAACTTCGAAAATTCTTAATATTAACCAAGTTCGTATTTAATGAATAGAAAAATAAATGTTTAGGAATTGAATAAAATTTGTAGTTATAAAACCACTCGCTCATTCATCGGCGCAGATTCACTCCTACCCGCGAAAATTGATTCTTCCGGTGTGAAAAGGCTTTTACATCACGCACGAGGAGATTGCAATCAGTCATATTAGCCGGACACACCTCGAATATGTGAGGCCATCTGGCACGTAACTATCCATAGTGTGCAGGGTTGCGGCAGAGGTAACGGTTGCCTGACGTAATCACCGGTATGCTCAGCACTGTCTACCACCTAGAGAGAGACAGACAGCCACCATCCCCCTCTCTTTGCCCCTCTTTCAGACACACGATATCGCGGAAAATCATTTTCGAGAGCGAGATATATCGCCGTGACCCAGGTGCCAGACGATCGACCACACCTTCTTAGACGTGCTGGCATTCTATCGCCTGAATGCCCAGCATTTTTCGCTGTCCATAGATGCCTCGTTAGATGACATTCGAAACGTCGAGTACCACGTTGGATCCCGGTTAACTGTTCCCGTTGTTATTCCCCAACGGAAACTGTACGTGGAAATACTTTCGTTCCGTGATCGAAGAATGATAGGTTGCATTGCGCTGACGAGTGAAAGATGGTATTTGTCGATGCAAATCAAGTGCCAGTCGATTTGATGTATCGGTAGGATCTACTTCGACAACCTAAGATTCTAGGCATTTAGCAAATGTTCAAATTTTCTAGCCAGGATCACAGGTAATTGGTGCAATCTTCAGACAAATTATACTGTTACACATTCTGCAAACACTGCATTCTGATCCTTAATAGTACAGATAGTCAGGATTCGTCAGATTGTAGTCAGAATTATGACCAAAGTTCAATTGGTGTGAAAATGTAAGTCTATTTCATCAAATTTGATATGTGCGTCACGAGTGCGTCATAAGATGCAAGGTGTATTTTTCTGAAAATAAGCAGAAGTGGTAACATAAGAAGATAGTAGATTATTGATGAAATCATTAGATCATCGTGCTAAATAAATATCAGTCTAGTTTGTCACCTTTGAAGTGTGCGTCACGAGTGCGTCACGACGTGCAAGGTGTACATTTCTGAAAATAAGCAAAAATGGTAACATAAGAAGATAGTAGATTATTGATGAAATCATTAGATCATCGTGCTAAATAAATATCAGTCTAGTTTGTCACACTTGAGGTGTGCGTCACGAGTGCGTCACGAGATGCAGACTACACATTTCAAAACTGATTTAAAAATAATCAAAAGTGACATAAGAAGATTGTAAGATATGAACTCCTGTTAAGTAGACGAAGTCATTTAAGGTCATCATGCTAAATGAAATTACCTGAGTTCATAAAAAAAGCGAGAAAATGAAAGTGGAGTGAACGAAGATTGTCGGCGAAACATACGACAAGATTCATATGAAAGGGCCGTTCGGAGCATCTCCGGTGGGCTGCCTACTGTTAAAACGTGTCTGCCAATCTCGGCAGGTCCACAGGACCTGAAGTCGGTGTTGCATGGCTGTTGACTCTCGGCGTTGCTGGCAAGCTGCTACACGCTGCCCGAAGCAGACGCGCTTTAATAAATGGGGTCCAGCCGAGGTTACAACCTTCATCAACGAAGATACACCTGATACCATCGGCAATCTCGTCACGCCGCCCAGTATCATTACTGAACCGTCTACTGTGCGCTTCGCCACATACCACGAAGACGCGATTCTATTCGAGACTTCCTCTGAGACGACCCGGCCGCTTCCCAAGGAGACCCTACTAATTGAAAGGCCGCCCTATCTGTTGCGGACTTTCGAAAACTCAAGGCAAAGGGAATGTTACTGTGTATCGCGATAAGCAGTACGAAAGTTTAGCTTTGTAGGTTGGGAATCGAGTGCTAATAACTGAATTGTTATCTTTGGGGATGAATTCTATGTTCCCGCTTCTGATCTTTGGTGAATGCTTTACTGCTTTGAACTGGTATGCATATGGCGGAGGATATATTTTAATTTCTAGCTTTATGTATTTCGATATCCCCAGATCTTTATATCTTCGCATGTTGACCAGATCTTTATATCTTCGCATGTTGACCAGGTTTTAAATCTCCATATTGTTATGTGCCAATGTGCACATTTCTGTCTCCACTCCTCTGTATATCTGTCTCCCTATGTCTTCACATATCAATGTGTCTAGGTGCCTATATTCACATATTTCTACATGTCCACATTTCTATCTTGTCAAATCCCTGTATTATTACGTCTCTATGTCTGTAGGTCCATGTGTCCCACATCTCCATATGTGCAGGTCCCGACATCCCCATATGTCCACATGTCCATATCCCTATTTCGCCATATCTCTATATTCCCACATTTCTTTACACCCAAATCCCTAGCCTTTACATCTCTAGCCACAATTCCTAGCCACATGTCCATATCTCTACATTTCCATATCTCCACATATGTGCATGTCTCTATTTCGTTGGACCCCTACATTTCTACGTTTTTATATCACCAGATAGATACATCTCCAAATCCTCCTATCCCCACATGTCTAAATCTCTACATCCCTATATCATTAGTTCCCTATATCCTGACATCTCTATACGTCCAGCTCCATATATACTCATACGTCCACATCTCCACATCCTCATATCGTTATCTCCCTATATTCCCACCTTTCCCACCTTTCCCAGAACCTATATACCCACATTTATACCTCCATTGTCTCCACATCTCCACATCACCTTACATATTATAGTTCTACATGTCTACGTCTCTAGATCCCTACATTCCTCGATCTCCATACACAATCTTGTTGTCAGTTTTTAATTGTTCAGTGAAGGTGTCTTGTCATCGTCCGACAGTATACTCGGACGCGTGCATCACTCAACGACCTTTTGAACTTCATCGAGTTGTTCGTCGAACAAGATATCTAACCGAATGAATGCCAGCACGTCTACGAAAGGCGTGGCCAAGCAATGGTCTGGCCATGATTTATCTCGTGTACGGTCTCGAAAATGATTTTCTACGATATCGTATCTGGCCGTCCACGAGGAAGCAGCTTTCTCGAGTAACGTGACAGCAAGATTTCTAACAGTTACAGGACACACGTCGAACATTGCCTCGGCTTGTAGCAATTAGGGAAGCTACTCTGCTATAACGTACAGTTAGACCATACTATAAATGATATCTTCGCTATTTTTCTATTCTTATGTCTTTCATTACTCTTGAACTTTTTTTACTTGTTTGAATATTGTACCCATTCCTACCTGACGCACCTGGTGCGTCATACAACAAATATCTACATTCCCACATATCTGATACATCTGCAGATTTCTATATCTATATTCAAAAATTCCGACATTCCTGAATTTAACAAATTTTTCAGGCGCACGATATGACAGATTTCCAGGCGATCAATTAATTTAACTTCAACCGATATGAAATTCTTGAGGGTGATCCAATATCTGTTCGCGTATAAAAATTCTGCGGTATTGCATTTCGATACAGTCCAATAGCGAAATCATACGAAATTTCATTTCCCCTGCGATTTTAAACCGCGCAAGGAGGGCCAGTAAATGGCGGAACGATCGTACCGGACGATTTAACAACACGAGAACGATTCACAAAGAACCGTCGATTTAAAATCTATCTGTGCAACCACGAAACGTCATCGGGTATTATTAAACGATATTTCTCAGCCAGATATAAGCCTCTTATATGATAATCTAATGAGACACTCAGTGTGATGCGCTTTATTGCGAGAGTGGGTTTAGCCTGTACCGGGATTACGATTAAAGTTTCCGGGTATAATAAAACCTAGTGAGAAAAAGTGTTTTAACCCCATTTCTAGTTCATTCACATGGTGGATATTTATAAAATTTTGTCAAGATTAAAGATTCTAGTGATCTTGTGATCTAGTAATTTAATAATCTAGTAATTTCATAATTGTTTAATTTGAAAATACAAATTTTTTAAAATTGAAAAGTTAAAAAATTTGAAAATGAAAAAATTAATAAAAAAGTCTGCTTGAAAAATTTGCAAATGTTAAAATTTCCCACAAAAGTAATTCAGAAATTTATAGAGGAGAAAATTGAAGAATTCATGGGTGCGGGAATTTATGAATCATTATACCTTTCACTGCCCGATCCCGTGCGGTGTAAAACTGTATAGCAAATGAAATTTTATACGATTTCTCGCTCGGTCCATATCGCAACGCGATACCATAAAATTTTTGCATACGCGAGCATATTATACCGCCCGCAGAGAATTTTGCACAAGAGATTCATTGGAAATTAACCCGATTAATCGTTTCGAAATCTATCAAAGACCCGATTGCGGCGTGCACCGTCTGGAACAACCGAATGCCTTTATCCGGCGAGCGGTTTTTGAAATTTAATTGGACCGGTAAGGAAGCACAAACGATTCTCATTTGCACATTGCATCGGTGGCTCTGTTATCGGGATCGTCCGATGAATCGTGCACGATACTGCTTTGTAATTAAAGTTTCGTGTATACACGGTGTTCCGTTAAACTGTAACACTATGTTCATCTCAACAGAACAAAAACGGAAAAAATTATTAAAAATCGAGAATGACTGATATATGCAATAGACAATTTTAACTTATTGTGGCACTAGATTTTATTAAAAAATTTACCTAATCAAGGTTCACTCTACATAAAACAATCTTAAAGTTTGAACTTCCTTTACTTGTTTGAATATTATACCCATTACTACATGACGCACCTGGTGCGTCACCTTACATTCTCAGATTTCTGTATCACCTAATATCTACATCTCCTGATTTCTATATCTTCAGGTGCCTACAAATGATTCTTTGTGGCATACATACAGTTTGACTGATGACGCACTCACATTTCAAACATGACGCACCCATTAAAATTCTCACCACGTTCTGAATTTCAAGTCCAATCATAATTTGACTAAACAAGGATCACTGAACACAAAACAATCATAAAATTTAATCTTCCTTTACTTGTTTGAATATTATACCCATTACTACATGACGCATCAGGTGCGTCACCTTACATTCTCAGATTTCTGTATCACCCAATATCTACATCTCCAGATTTCTATATCTTCAGGTGCCTACAAATGATTCTTTGTGGCATACATACAGTTTGACTGATGACGCACTCACATTTCAAACATGACGCACCCATTAAAATTCTCACCACGTTCTGAATTTCAAGTCCAATCATAATTTGACTAAACAAGGATCACTGAACACAAAACAATCATAAAATTTAATCTTCCTTTACTTGTTTGAATATTATACCCATTACTACATGACGCATCAGGTGCGTCACCTTACATTCTCAGATTTCTGTATCACCTAATATCTACATCTCCTGATTTCTATATCTTCAGGTGCCTACAAATGATTCTTTGTGGCACACATACAGTTTGACTGATGACGCACTCACATTTCAAACATGACGCACCCATTAAAATTCTCACCACGTTCTGAATTTCAAGTCCAATCATAATTTGACTAAACAAGGATCACTGAACACAAAACAATCATAAAATTTAATCTTCCTTTACTTGTTTGAATATTATACCCATTACTACATGACGCATCAGGTGCGTCACCTTACATTCTGATTTCTGTATCACCCAATGTCTACATCTCCAGATTTCTATATCTTCAGGTGCCTACAAATGATTCTTTGTGGCATACATACAGTTTGACTGATGACGCACTCACATTTCAAACATGACGCACCCATTAAAATTCTCACCACGTTCTGAATTTCAAGTCCAATCATAATTTGTCTAAACAAGGATCACTGAACACAAAACAATCATAAAATTTAATCTTCCTTTACTTGTTTGAATATTATACCCATTCCTACCTGACGCACCTGGTGCGTCATACAATAAAATATTAAACCGCACCTCAATTTACTTTTTGTTTAAACAATTAATAACTGATGAAATGATTATTGTAAGAAAATTGATTGAAGTAGCACATTGAAGAAGTCAACTTGTTACATTTTTATGAAACACCGTGTAGATCGCGCAGATGACCACAGCGAATAGAATTGAGTCGTAGAAAAGAGAGGTACGATTCTCCTTACAGAGTAGATTTATGGCGAGGAAAAGCTGACTGTTGATCCGTTTGAAATTAAATTAAGTTTCCGATCTAAGCGAGCCCTGTTCCCAATGGAATTCCATCTCGATACGCGTGTTAATAAGCGTCGCTTATCGTTCCAGACTTGGTCATGCGTTTCAACGACTGCCACGTTTTATCTCCTTTTGCCGACCATTTTTTTCGCCCACTTCTTTATTACTTATTGCAGAATTAATAGCCGAAACGGGTTTCGGATGGGCGGAACAAAATGGGGTTAATTGAAGGCGTAGTCTAAATTGCGGGGGATAATTAATTAGAAACTTTTTGTTGATAGGTATTTACCTATCTTTGGGAAACGCATTATCAGCGGAACGGTATGCGCCGGAATGTGGAAGCGATATTCATTATTACTGTAGATAAATTATCGAGATCTTATTAGCCACTTTAAAGAATATTGATAATGTCGTTAAGCCAGGGGAAAATGATTAGGATATATTGCAGTATGTAATTATCATTCGGGTTTATGTACGGTAATGCTTGGAGGTATTTTAAAGAGGTGCAGTGATTACTTTTTGTGGCGGAGTGTAAATTTATCTTGGATAGTGTATCGTGATGGAGGAACTTGTAAAATGATTTATTGGAGCCTTGAAACCACACAATTAAGAAGTTCTGTAATATGAAAGTCTTGAAATTATTATATCACAAGGTTTCAAGGTCACAAATTGTGCAGTCATAAAGTCTCAATACTTGATAATCCAAAAGTCACAAAAATTACAAAAATTGCAAAAGTTATAGGTATAATATAGGTTCACAAAAGTCACAAAAGACAAAAAGGTTAGAAAAAGTCATAAAAGTCACAAAAGTCACAAAACTTACAAAAGTTACGATAGTTATAAAAATCACAGAAGTCATAAAACTCTTAAAAGTTATAAAAGTACTGAAAATCATAAAAGTTAAATAACTCACAAAGCTCACAAACTTCCAAAACTTCCAAATATCTCAAATCTTAAAATTAAAAAATTGCCAAGCTCTGAAAGCTTAAGTATTAGACAGTCATGACATGCTCCAGATTCCCAATATTAACAAATTTCAGGGCCTCAAAATTCCCAAACTCGCCAAATTCTAAGTAATACTACATCTGTTAAGTGCCAGAGTCTCAAAGTTCCTAAATCTCTAAGTCCTAAATTCTCCAAGTTCCAAGTTCCCCAAGTCCCAAATTCCTCAAGTCTCAAATTCTCTAAGTCCCAAATTTTCCAAGTTCTAAACTCTACAGGTTTTAAGGCCTCCAAGTCCCAAATTCCCCAAGTCCCAAATTTCCCATGTCCCAAATTTCCCAAATCCCAAATTTCCTAAGTCTCAAATTCCCCAAGTCCCAAATTTCCCATGTCCCAAATTCCCCAAGTTCCAAATTTCTCAAGTCCCAAATTTCCCAAATCCCAAATTTCCTAAGTCCCAAATTTCCCAAGTTCCAAATTTTCCATGTCCCAAAGTCCCCAAGCCCCAAATTCCCCAAGTCCCAAATTCTCCAAATCCCAAATTTCCCAAGTTCTAGACTCTACAGGTCCAAAGGCCTCCAAGTCCCAAATTCCCCAAGTTCCAAATTTCTCAAGTCCCAAATTCCTCAAGTTCCAAATTTCTCAAGCCCCAAATTTCCCAAGTCCCAAATTTCCCAAGTCTCAAATTCCCCAAGTCCCAAATTTCCCAAGTCCCAAATTTCCCATGTCCCAAATTCCCCAAGTTCCAAATTCGCCAAGTCCCAAATTTCCCAAATCCCAAATTCCCCAAGTTCCAAATTTCTCAAGTCCCAAATTTCCTAAGTCCCAAATTCCCCAAGTCCCAAATTACCCAAATCCCAAATTCCACAAGTTCCAAATTTCCCAAATCCCAAAGTCCTAAGGTCCCCAAGTCCCAAAATCCCCAAGTCTCAAAGCCCCAAGTCCCAAAGACCCAAGTCCCAAAGCCCCAAGTCCCCAAGTTCCAAAAAGATCAACAACATCCCAAAGTACCATATCTCAACCTCCCAACCTCAAAAGTCCCAAAACACCAAAGAATTTCAAGGACCTCCCAGCGCGACCCCATGCAATATACCATGATTGCAGTCCGCAGCATCAGTTCCGCCTCCCACATTCCCACTTATCGCATTCAGCCCACTTATTCGTTCAACTTAATACCTCATCACGCATAATCATCGGCGGTGATTCACAATCGTCCCTTTTTGTTTCAGGTGAGTCTGAAATCTCAAGGCGAGCTAGTTATCCGCGTTATACGAGGTAAGTGTCATATCACCGTGTCGGTGGAGCTTGGCGATGTCGGACGTTCAGGGGCGTAGACCCATCAAGTAAAGTCGGGCGGGTGCCCCTCTCGTAAAGAGGCTCGTAACGCTAAAGCCTTCCAGGCAATTTGAGTGAATTCATTGTTATCCGACACGGTCCGTGGCGATCGCTTCGTCCGCGGAACAAATGACATTGCATGTTACCTCGGCGATATGTCAGCCGGTATCAGTTGGTCGGATCGTCTGCGAACGAGTCGTTCGTGCGAAACGAGATTCCACCGGTGGTGAACTCGTTACCGTTTCGTAAAAATGAATGCTCCCTGACGAAGACGAAGACGATGTTGCTGGAGGCGTGGATGGAACACTTCCCCCGATAAAACTGCACGCACAATAGCCAACCTCGTCACGTGACTCTTCAAGATCTCTTCGGGGACGGAACCCTCAGGCCGACTGAGATGACTGATGATTACGAACAATGAAGAGACCTCTGTATTGGAAAACAGGGACGATACAAAGTGTTTGAAAATGTCACGTTATTTTACCTCCTACGTGGAATATAGTTGTCGAGAAATACTGTGCCTTGAACTTCAAGATTCTTATTGCTTCATAGAGTAGTAAAATGCGAAGTCGCGAACCACGCAACCGTTTTCTCGAAAGATCATGTTGAAGTTTTGTTACTGATAACGCAAGGAGTGATAATGGAAGCACGTCCTTAAGGGAGGTGATTCTACGCGAAAAAGTAAGTAAAAAATTTGCTATGAAGTTTTCTCGTACGACGCTTCGTTTTCGAGAAAACCGATGAAGATTCGTCGGATACGCGTACGAGTGAATGGCGGCCATTACAGGATCAACGGGGAACAAAATGGCGTCGGGTGCATACCTGATGAAACTTCAAAGTCGATTTTCTCGAAAACGAAGCGTCGGACGATAAAACTTGATAGGAGATTTTCTACTTATTTTTCCATGTGGAATCGCCTCCTTAAAGGATATACCTCCATTATCAATCCTTTCGGAGTTATCGGTAATGAAGCTTTTAACACCTTTTTTCGGGGAAGTCTTCTGACTTATAGACACACTATTTGTTTTAAGATTGAAATCTATTAAATTGTTAAATTGTTAAATTGTTAAATTGTTAAATTCTTAAATTCTTAAATTCTTAAATTCTGAAATTTTTCTTACATTCTTAAATTCTTACATTCTTAAATTCTTACATTCTTAAATTCTTACATTCTTAAATTCTTACATTCTTAAATTCTTACATTCTTAAATTCTTACATTCTTAAATTCTTAAATTCTTAAATTCTTAAATTCTTAAATTCTTAAATTCTTAAATTCTTAAATTCTTAAATTCTTAAATTCTTAAATTCTTAAATTCTTAAATTCTTAAATTCTTAAATTCTTAAATTCTTAAATTCTTAAATTCTTAAATTCTTAAACAGTTAAATTGTGAAATTGTTTAAATTGTTTTCGTTTGACAAATGACTTTATTGTAATAATTTTCCAAATTGTTTTGTAAAATTTCAGTGACGAATTTATTGAAGTAGATCATCTGTGGCTGCAGTATGACTAAAGCGAACAAGTGCGTTTTAAGTTTAACAGTAAATCTATAAGTAATATTTGATAATGGTTTCGAAGCACGCATCGGTTGATCAAACGTTAATCAACCGTAACCGGTGCAATTTACTGGGAAAAGGATAAAAAAGAAAAAGAGGAAAAAGGACATCGAACACAGCCGAGAGAAGTGTCTTGAAGACGTTATTTCTTTTACCGCGAGTGGAAAATTTTCTAGCGGAAAGAAAGCAAAGAGAGCAAAGATTTCTGTGGAAAGTGGCGAGAGCAAGGAAGCGGAGAGAACGAACCCTTGACTGTTACAGCTACATCGCTTTCCTTTTTCTGCCCTCTTGACGATGATAAAAGGGGATCCTCACGTACGTACGACGTCTTCAACGAGCCTTCATACGTACATATTGTGTTTAACTTGTAAAACAGGGGCTTTTGTTCTGCTTTGTTTAGAAATATTTCCTTTGTCATTGTCTGAGATTTAACAAAAATTGAGGATTAGTAGGAAAAATTTTGACATTTGGAGAATTTGGGAAATTTTGAAATTTTGGTATATTGGGAATTTTTTAAATTATTGAAATTTTTAAATTTATGTATTTCAGAGTTCAGAAACTTTTATTTTTACAAGACAAGAAATTTGATACTTCAAAAATTATATTCTTCAAAAAACCTAGGTACATGATAAATGTACCTAACCTAACCAAGATTATTTGCAAATGTGGTACTTAAAAAATTTGAACTCCTAGAACTAAATTTTTGAATTAAGTAATTCAATCAATTTAAAAATTTAAAAATTCAGGGATAAAAATTCGAAAATATAATAGAAATAAAAAATGTACGACTTGACATTGAAGACATCCGATATATTGCAGACGTAAACACACCGTCGAATTAATTTGAGAAATTGGTTTAAAACAAAGACAGCACGCTGCGACGCGTCGGTACACGCTGTGTATAGTACCTATTAAGATGTTAGTAAGACAAATGTTATTTGCATTTATGGCACATGGATTTTCATGAATTGCACAGACTGCGAACTGCGAGATAGGTCGCAAACACAGTTTCCAGACCTAACACGATTATCCAGCATCATCGTGTACTCGAACTTCACAATAGAGACTGGTCTACGAAAGACAAGTCCGAGTTTCATGCTATTTTCACGTCTGGTTTAACCAGTTAGCTAATGCACGAACATAACTCGCTTTATGTACCCTCTCTTCTGGTTAATTCTCTTTAGATGTGCTTTCAACGAGACAGTTTCATTAAAAAATATTCCACTCGCCGCAGCCAAAGCACCTGTTTCTCTGTCGCTTGTAAAGATCCAGGAAATTAAAGACGGTAAAAGTGCTTTAGAACGAGAGTACATCGTTTCGATGTACAGGTTGGCTCATAAATTGTGTTCCGTAGTTGAATATTTGGATGTATAGAAATTTAGGAATTCGGCAGTTTTGCAATGTGGAGTACTGGGAATTTCTAGTGGGAAATTTGGGAATTTGGGAATTGGAAATTGGAAATTTGGAAATTTGGGAATTTGGGAATTTGGGGATTTG
>NW_003797060.1:0-39870 GCF_000220905.1 Megachile rotundata | reverse complement strand
GGGAATTTCGGAATTTGGAAATATGGGAATTTGGGAATTTGGAAATTTGGAAATTTGGGAATTTGGGGATTTGGGGATTTGGAGATTTGACGAGTTAGAGATTTGAGGATTTGAGAGTTTGGGAGTTTGGAAATTTAGGAGTTTGGTAATTTGGAAATTTGGGAATTTGGTAATTTGGGAATTTGGGAATTTCGGAATTTGGAAATATGGGAATTTGGGAATTTGGAAATTAGGAAAATTGGAAAATTGGAAATTAGTGCCCTTGGAAATTTGAAGATTTGTAAATTCGGAATTTTAATAATAATTACTCCAGAAGTACACTACTTCAAAAATACGAAAATTTGAGAAACCAGAAATTCCAGAAATTTGCTCCAAAATTAATCTACTAATTTTCCAGTTTGGAAGTGTGCAACCATAACAATTTATCTGTACTACAACAGTTTTCGTCAGTTTTCAAAAGAATTTAACAATTACTTAAGCCATCTTACAAGCACGCCGCAATTCTATCTCCGACGCGTTACTTTAACGCCGCCATTACTTGAAAATGCTAGACACGCAACTCATCGCGCACAATCGTGCCATCAGGAATATTTCATACGTTTGTATACAGCAGCATGCATCAGAGAGCCTCATACATCAGATTGCACTCCGAATTTCCCCGCATAAAATAGAATGTCTTAAAACGTACACAAAATTCGTGTTCTGACGTATTCATCTTCACGGGCAAACGTGTGTTTTCAGCCCTGGAGCAGCCGCGTAGGTCGAAAGTAAAAAAAGCTCCCCACTATGAACACTTGCAAATAAGAATAATAATAACAACTGTTACTGACACTATCTGATAGCTATTACTAACACTATCTGACTCTCGAGAGGATTCTCTGGGAACTATAGGTAGGATACCTAGACCATGGTTCCTAAGACTCCCAGATTCCATATCCATAGTTTCAGTCTCCAGTGCCTCTAATAGTTTCAGTCTCCAGTGCTCAGTCTCCAGTGCCTCTAAGTTCGCTAGGACCTCCACAGTCCACAGTCCCTGGATCCCTAGGTCACATCCCCACATTCTCTACAGTTCCAGAATTCCCTAGATTCTCACAGTCCTCGGAATCGCCATATTTCCTAGCTTCCAGAATCCCTACGTTCCCTTGGATCATCACAGTCTCTACTGTAGACAAGCCAGGAATTGGCGCGTAGGTCGAGTCAGAGTAAAAGAAGCCACTCGCTCCACCTAACCCACCGTGAACACTTCCAGTTACATTTCGGCAAATAAGAATAATGACAATAACTGCTGAACGCAATTCGCACTATCTCACTCTCGAGACGTTTGCCGACTGTCTTTGGCCTAATTGGTGTACGACAGCCAGTATACCGAAAAAGGTGTCCATTTTTCTATTCTGACCAATCAGAGCTTCTAAACAGCTCCTATACCTCGGCGTTGCTCCGCCATTTTATTCTCCAGGACGCCATTTTGTCGTACGAATGCGGAAGTTGCTCGATGAAAAACGTTTCTACAAAACTTTTTCACTATTCCTCATAAATTGATGATGTTGAGAAATGACGAAGATGGTTATAGAAAGTTTTCCTTTTGTTTTCGGCTACTCGGACACGAATAAGTACTTTTGTGGTCACCGGAAACCGAGTTTATCACTCGGTGGGAAATAAAAGTTCTGCTTTCCTCCGGCTGTTCGGATGTCAAACGACCACCGAGAAACCGCGTTGATCGTAGTTTCTTTGAAGTGTCGTTCGATTTAACGGACAACGATTTACATTGTGATAACTGGAACTGGTCGATTAGCACTGAGCATATGATCGTTATATTGCCACTTTTTATGGCGCACTTTCGTTTTATGCATCGTTTTATGAATTCTGGGAAATTTAGGAGATTGGCAATTTTGTGATTTAGTCATTTAGGAAGCTTTTTAAGATTTTGAAAATTTAGATTTTCAGATTTTCTAAATTTATAGTGTTAAAATTTCAAGTTGTCAAAATTTCATCATTTTAAATTGTACGGTTTCTAAATTTTAAATCTTTGAATTTTAAATATTAAAAAATTTCCAAATTGTCATGTTATTCAAATCCTAAAATTCGAAGTACTTGGTTCTTAAATTTCCAAATTAACAAAATACTAAACTTCCAGCTCTGACATTTCCACATTAACAAATTACTAAAATTTCAACTCTAAAAGTGCTCAAACTATTAAATTTCTACTCGAAAATATAGACTCATCTAGCAACGTACAATTCGGCAATATAACAAGAGATCACTCTACAAGACTTCACCATGCATATTAATAACTTAGCACAAAACTATCAATTACAGAACCATAAATCATGAGTCTTACGACACCCAAGTGACTATGGTACCCTAAAGGCTGAGACCCTAGCTCCATCCATGATCATCAAAAACACCATAATCGTTTCTTTAACTCGTAACAGGCGGAATTTAGCAATGCAATTATAAACACGTTTACGAAGAGAAAATGAGAAACATTCATGATCCTTAATGGGCAATCTTCAATTGATTTAGTACGTTTCACAGAGAATAAAAATTCATGAAGACACTTCTGCGAGTTTTAACCCCTGGCTCCGCCTGGGGCGGATAATAATTACTACCCGAAGCGGCCATTTTGCTTTGCGGTCAGGGCCGTAGACTGTAGATTGATACCATGAACGTAACGACAAATGGCTACGATGCGTCCCTTAAAAACCGTAATACCCGTTCGGTGTGTTTCTCGCGTATTCACGCACACGATCGATGCGTACTTGGTTGCAACATGAGTAAGCATGCATATATAGAGTTACAAATTAAAACACGTGCACAATGTTACTGATTCTTTAATTTTTTAGGCATTTCAAGTTTTAAATTATAACATCTTTTAATTTGTGAATTATCAGACACTTATCAAACATTGACGTATGCCTCGATTTCCATATTCTGAGGATCATTTCCCTAAATTCAAATATCCCTAGACTCCGACACCTGTAGATTCCCATACTCCTAGAGTTCCATATCCTTAGATTTCTACGTCTGTCAATTGACATATGCCTCGATTTCCATATTCCCAGAATCCCATTTCCCTAGATACAAATATCCCTAGATTCCCACACCCGTGGATTCTCGTACCCCGAGAGTTCCATATCTTTAAATTTCCATATGTCTGTCAATTGACATATGCCTCGATTTCCATATTCTCAGAATCTCATTTTCCTAGATTCAAATATCCCTAGATTCCCACACCCGTAGATTCCCATACCCTTAGAGTTCCATACCCTTAGATTTCTATATCTATCAATTAACATATGCCTCACTTTCCATATTCCCAGAATCCCATTTCTCTAGATACAAATATCCCTAGATTCCGACACCCGTAGATTCCCATACCCCTAGTGTTCCATATCTTTAGACTTCTGTATCTGTGAATTTACATATGCCTCGATTTCCATATTCCCAAAATCCCATTTCCCTAAATTCAAATATCCCTAGATTCCGTCACCCGTAGATTCCCATACCCCTAGAGTTCCATATTCTTAGATTTCTATATCTATCAATTAACATATGCCTCACTTTCCATATTCCCAGAATCCCATTTCCCTAGATACAAATATCCCTAGATTCCCACATTCTAAAATTCCTCAGTGTCATCGAATTCTGAATTCATCTCAGAATAATGAAATTTTCAAAAATCCCTAAAAATAGAAAGTTTCCCTATGTAGAAAGTTTCTGTTCGCCCAACTGGTATATTTTTCCTAGGACTATATTTGCCGTTGACTGTACGGCCACGTATAAATATACACGACCCTTGACAAAGAGTCTCACATGTTGCAACGCTGAATGTGACTTCTGGGTGGTGGATCGTAATTACCATAAGTCGTGAAATATGACTTCATGATGACGCGGCAGCGCGACAAATGGAACAAGCGACGGTACGCTGACCAGTAATACCAACCGACAACGGTCCACGGTAATACCAACCGACACCGGTGCCCTTCGTTTTCTTCGATGCTGCCCGCGTACGTGATTATTCTTCCGGTGACCAGCATCGGGTGAATATGTATCGCCGGTGTAACCCACGGGACGGGTTACATCGTCTACGGGTTTTAATCTTTCAACCGGAGAAAACGAGTTAACTCGTCGCTCGAAAGGGATACGGTAATAACGACTTCGCTGAAGGATTTTCACTGATGCTGTCATTATAATTTGTTTCCGAGAGAAATACAATGTGGGAGAATGGCGCGCGTGGGAGTCACTGCGAAATGGTACTCGATTAAGCGGCGATATAACGAGGGTTTAATGGAAGATGGCTGGAGAGTAGGTGTGGAGTATTTAGGCAGTCGGTGATGTATGGAGAGTGCTTTGTACATGTTTGGATTCGAACGGTTTCCTCAATTTAGAATCTTTGTTCTACAAACTTTTGAATTCGTAGATGAATGATTTCAAATTTATGTATTCTATAGCTTTGAAGAAATCAAAGCTATTGAATACAGAATCTATCAAATAGATGCTTGAGATATTGAGTTATTGAGTTGTTGAGGTCTAGAAATTATTTAGTTATTGAGTCATTAAGTCATTAAATTATTGAGTGGCAGAGTTATTAAGTTATTGAGTTATTGAGTTATTGAGTTACTGAATTATTGAGCTACTGAGTTATTGAATTGTTGAATTATTGAACTATTGAATTATTGAACTATTAAACTATTGAACTATTGAACTATTGAACTATTGAACTATTGAACTAGTGAATTATTGAATTATTGAATTATTGAACTATTGAACTATTGAATTTTCGAATTTTCGAATTATAGAATTATTGAATTATTCAATTATTGAACTATTGAATTATTGAACTATTGAACTATTGAATTATTGAATTATTAAACTGTGGAATTATTGACTTGTTGAGTTATTGTGTTGTTGAGCTACTGAGTTGTAGAATTATTGAATTATTGAACTATTGAACTATTGAATTATTGAACTATTGAACTTTTGAACTATTAAATTATTAAACTATGGAATTATTGACTTGTTGAGTTATTGAGTTGTTGAGCTACTGAGTTATAGAATTATTGAATTATTGAATTATTGAATTATTGAGTTATTGAACTATTGAATTATTGAACTATTGAACTATTGAACTATTGAATTATTGAGCTATTGAACTATTAAATTATCGAATTATTAAACTGTTGTATTATTGAATTACTGAGTTATTGAATTATTAAATTATAGAATTATAGAATTATTGAATTATTGAATTATTGAATTATTGAATTATTCAATTATTGAACTATTGAACTATTGAACTATTGAATTATTAAAGTATTGAATTATTAAACTATTGAATTATTGAGTTATTGAGTTATTGAATTACTGAATTATTGAATCATTAAGTTATTCAATTCATAAAGTCTTTGATTCCTTGGCACCTGAATCCTCAAAGAAATAAAAACTTGAAAACTCCATAATTTGTATACTTGATAAAATTTTTAAAGTTTACAATTTGAAAGTTTAAAATATGTACAAAAATTTCTCACTTCCTTCCAATAATCGCCGCATCTCGCGCCTCAGCAATACATCTTTGTATTCAATAATACCAATACACAAATTCTTAGAATTAGTGCAAAGTTTTCGATGATACTCCATGATTCGATGTATAACAGGGTTCCGGTAATAGAATCGTTGGCTCACAACAGAAGTTTGAAGAAGGAAAAAGGAAAAGTGGAAAAAATACGACAAACGGACAGTAGTTTTATGTGGCAGATGAATAGCGTCTCGTAAATTCTTTATGGCTGTAGTCTGAAAGAAAATGTCTTCTATAAACTGTATGCATAAAAGGGCAACAGTATGCGAATGAAGTAACTATGATGACAATGTTATATAATCATGCGTTAAACGAATATTAAATTTCTTTAATGGGGCGATAAGAATCTTTTAGTGACAAATTGACTTTGGGTGATTCATTTAGTTCATTTATCCTAAACTTAACTACAATTTTGATTTAACTCGGACGAGTGTAGAGTTAACCTAACTTTACCTTGTCACAACTTTAATTTCGTTAAAATAAATATACAGTTAATCTAACCTTACCTAACAAGTTTAAGTTAACTAGTATAAACTTGCAATCAACCTAACCTAACCAATAAACTATAGTTCATTTCACATAATATTATTTACTAAATTTATCAATTTATTTAATTCAAAACAAACAATAAAAATTTATAAAATAATTATAACTAACATAAATAAAATTAAATTGCAATAAATATAAAAATATTAAAATTAAATAAAATTCCTTATGCATTGTACCTAAATAAAATTTTAATTTAAAAAATATTTCAATTTTCAATTTACCTTTAATTTATATACCAGATAGTGCTTTCATATTTCTTAAGAATATTTTCTAACAGTAAAACTTGTTTCTATAGCACCGAGGATTGTAAATCAAATAAGTCGATGAGAATCTGTTCCTAAAACACTTTGTCGAATCGCGTCAATGTTTCCTTCGAGTGTCATAATGGTAAGAAAACAGCGTCCCTCGTTTGATGTATATATTTTGCAGTGTCTTGTCTTTGAGTGCACTTTAAAGCCACTTTCTCCGTCTTCAACGTTCGTGCAGCGTCGGAAGAGCAGAGAAAAAGACGGACAAAACAAGATGACTGGGCGAGAGAAAAGGACGAGGTTATGCTCGTTTCACAAACACACAGCTCATTAGTAGTTCACTTTACTACCACGTTATGCACTGCAGATGTGTCCTTTGTTAAACATGATAGTCCATTATACGACATTTCAAACGAACTCACAACGGAATGGAGATGTAACAGTTTTTATTATTTACTCTGACTTTTATGACTTATTAATTATCGACGTCAAAATGTCCATTGCGTTTGTTACGTGAGTGCTTCTCGGGTAGAAATTTTAAAGAGGACACTTTACTCATTTTTATATTTCTAGAAGTGTAATAAATATAATAAAGAATAACTTTTGTTTAAAACATTTTTCTGTATACAATATATTCAAACATAATTGATAATTTAAATGAAACACTATTTACATTATTTATATTATTAATATTTTATCATTATTATTTACATTATTAATGTGCAAGTTGAAACGGTTTAGGTGTGCATTCATGTAGGCAAAACGTAAGATATTAATTCAAGTGAAGAAACTTTTAAAATTGAAGAAGGAGACAGTAGAGGTAAATCGGGTGGGTTCGGATACGTTCGGTTCTTGTCGGCTGACTACTGCTCTGCGATTGGCGACAGGGGCGTCGATGAGCATTGTGGGCGTTCCTATTCTGTAAATATATTAGAAACAAGTTGAAAAGTATATTTTGAGAAAAACGAATGAAATTAACTGAAATCTAGTTTTTTATAGTACATGTTTATGAAAATCATAGAAACAACAAAGATATATTATAAAAAATCAGTCATTTATAATTTAAGATGTTAACCTGTATTTAACTTACCTTTCATAAAAACCCATCATCTTCTTCGCACTCTGCATTTCGCCCGAATGAGTCCGATTTCCGTCAAACACGCCACGTGTTCTCCGAACAGCACCGAAGAGAAACGAAGTTAACCGATTTGCCACTACTCGTCCTCACCGCGAATCTTACTACCCAGACTTTACACTCCGGCCATATACGTCTACGGGTCATATAGAGGACGAAGGTTATCTTGAATTTGCCGGTCAACTCGAAGTTCGTAGACGGTGTCCACCTATTTTGAGCGGTCCTGTATTCCTTGAGCGACAATGATCGTCGGTGTAAACGCGATCGAACGAGCGAGAAAGTTGTATTGATAGGTAACGACGCGAGAAAGTATATACTATGACTAAATCCCTAACAGAAGGGCCCTCGGTGTAATTCATCGATCGAGCCCTGCACTCGTTGCCCCGTGCGCGATAGCTCTTTGAGCGCCTGTGGATAGCAACTCCACCAGCGGCGGACAGCTTTACAAGCGTCTCGAATACCATTATCGCTCGGTAACATCATGTTGGCGTTATCTACGTGGTCCGCCGTTGTTGTTGGCCAACCGCGAATTCACCGGATAAACTCACCAGATTCTGTGTTCACCCAGAAATTCTTTGCTCCTAATATCGAGTCGCCGTAAATTGCTCCTAGACGGTGATCTCCAATTTCTCCACGTGCAAACATTTTGAGCGGTCCTGTATAATTCCTAGGGCGACAATGAATATTCGCCGACGTAAATGCGATCGAACGTTCGAGCGAGAAAGTTTTATTGAAAGGTAACGACTCGAGAAAGTAATAATCGATCTGTGAGTCGAAGCTGTCGATTCCCGGGCAAGATAGAGGAAAAATATCAAGCGCCGCCGGTTTTCCGACGATGCGTATATCGAGGTGCCAGCCCCATTTAGCCGAGGCAGTCCACCCTCTCAGGAACTCGCGTTTCGAAGCGAAATACGAAACGTCGTCTATTTCCGACCTGGATGTTTCTCCAAGTCAAACCATCTGCCGCAATCGTACTTGCCAGGGAAACTTTGAATGATTCCGTCTCTGTTTTTCTCGAGCACGCGTATGCATCCAGTATTTTATGCCGGTACGAGTTTAACCTCGCTCGATGCACCGCCATTGTTCCCGTTCCTTTTTTTTTTGCTCTCTTTTTTCTTTATTCATTTCGCCCGAATGAGTCCGATTTCCGTCAGACACGCCACGTGTTCTCCGAACATCACCGAAGAGAAACGAAGTTAACCGATTTGCCACTACTCGTCCTCACCGCGAATCTTACTACCCAGACTTTACACTCCGGCCATATACGTCTACGGGTCATATAGAGGACGAAGGTTATCTTGAATTTGCCGGTCAACTCGAAGTTCGTAGACGGTGTCCACCTATTTTGAGCGGTCCTGTATTCCTTGAGCGACAATGATCGTCGGTGTAAACGCGATCGAACGAGCGAGAAAGTTGTATTGATAGGTAACGACGCGAGAAAGTATATACTATGACTAAATCCCTAACAGAAGGGCCCTCGGTGTAATTCATCGATCGAGCCCTGCACTCGTTGCCCCGTGCGCGATAGCTCTTTGAGCGCCTGTGGATAGCAACTCCACCAGCGGCGGACAGCTTTACAAGCGTCTCGAATACCATTATCGCTCGGTAACATCATGTTGGCGTTATCTACGTGGTCCGCCGTTGTTGTTGGCCAACCGCGAATTCACCGGATAAACTCACCAGATTCTGTGTTCACCCAGAAATTCTTTGCTCCTAATATCGAGTCGCCGTAAATTGCTCCTAGACGGTGATCTCCAATTTCTCCACGTGCAAACATTTTGAGCGGTCCTGTATAATTCCTAGGGCGACAATGAATATTCGCCGACGTAAATGCGATCGAACGTTCGAGCGAGAAAGTTTTATTGAAAGGTAACGACTCGAGAAAGTAATAATCGATCTGTGAGTCGAAGCTGTCGATTCCCGGGCAAGATAGAGGAAAAATATCAAGCGCCGCCGGTTTTCCGACGATGCGTATATCGAGGTGCCAGCCCCATTTAGCCGAGGCAGTCCACCCTCTCAGGAACTCGCGTTTCGAAGCGAAATACGAAACGTCGTCTATTTCCGACCTGGATGTTTCTCCAAGTCAAACCATCTGCCGCAATCGTACTTGCCAGGGAAACTTTGAATGATTCCGTCTCTGTTTTTCTCGAGCACGCGTATGCATCCAGTATTTTATGCCGGTACGAGTTTAACCTCGCTCGATGCACCGCCATTGTTCCCGTTCCTTTTTTTTTTGCTCTCTTTTTTCTTTATTTCCACCCCTCTCTGTTTGCTCGTTTTAAAAGGGATCGCTGCGCTTTTTCAGCCAAAGGGCACGTGAACCATGACGAGTGCGATACCGTTTTTAGGGACGGCACTGTGGGGAAGTATTGGACTGTGTGCGCCTTTTCGGGTTTATGAGATACAAACTCTCTTTATATGGCCTGTGGTCCGGGTTGAGGTAATAAATTCTTACAGTCGGGAAATAGAAAGTTTAGCTGCGGTTAGAAAATTTGTTGGTTCCATAGAAGTGGAATGTTTATTTTCATGAGCTGTATTTTGGATAAATAAAGAAGTTCATTCAATTGGTTGATTTTAAACTTGAATAATTGAATAATTGAATAAGTAAGTAATTAAAAAATTAAAGAATTAATTAATTGAATAATTGTAATGAATAATTGCTTTGAACATTTGTATGAATTAATTAGATTAAACAATTGTAATATGAGTGAATTTTATGGAGCAATTATACTCAATCACTGCATTGAACAATTGTATTGAACAATTGTTTTCAATTACATTTTCAAATAATTTTGTCAAATAATTGTATCAAGCTACTATTTTGATTAATTGCATTGATTAATTACATTAGATAAATAATTAAATAGATAAGTGATTGTATAATTATATTCAGTAGTAACATTATTTAGTAACTGAATAATTGAATAATTGTACAATAGTGTAATTGAATAATTGAATAATAAAAAATGTGAGGAAATGAAGAAAATGTGAATTTGTTAATTTAAAAATGAGAATCTTTGAGAATTTTACTGTAAATCTGAAAATCGACAATTTGTCAGTTTAAAAATGTCTAATTCTGTATAATTGAATATTTGAATAATTGTACAATGGAATAATGGAATACAGGATTAATTAAATATTCGAATTTTTTAATAATTGGACATTAAAGTCTTTGAATAATTGAACCTCTAAAAATTGAAAAATCAGAGAATTGAATAATTGAATAATTGTATAACTGATAATTGAATTTTTGTAATAATACAACCTCAGAAAATTAAAAGACCGAATAATTGAGTAATCGAGAAATTAAGTAATTGAGTAATTGAGTAATTAAATTTTTAAATAATTGAATAATGCAATAATTGAATAATTGAATAAGTGAGTAATTAAATAATTGAATAACTAACCACTAAATTTTTGTAATAATACAACCACTAAAAATTGAAAAACCGAAGAACTGAATAATTAAAAAATTGAATAATTGAATAATTGTTTAATCAATCATTAAATATTTGTAATAATACAACCACTAAAAATTGAAAAACCGAAGAACTGAAGAATTGAAAAATTAGCAAATTGACAAATTAAAAAATTGAAAAATTGAAAAATTGAAAAATTGAAAAATCGAAAAATTGAAAAATTGAAAAATTGAAAAATTGAAGTTGAAAAATTGAAAAATTGAAAAATCGAAAAATCGAAAAATTCTATAACTGATCGTAATATTTTTTTTATAATACACCCACAAAAAATTGAAAACCCAAAGAACTAAATAACTGAAAAACCGAATAATTTAAAAATACAATAATTGCGAAATTGAATAATCGAGAAGTTGTATAATTTCATACACATATCCAAAAGTCCGATAATTAGATGTCTGCAAATTGTTACATATCTATCTTGCATACGAAAATTTGCAAGAACGATAACATATAAAGACACAAATTCATTAACGCAGAACACGATAATAAATTAAATGAAACAGTATCGCGCTAATTAACCGAAACCGTATCCGCTCAATTAGATAATCGCTATAAATTGCATCGGTACGTCTTCATGAAATTTCGAACGATATTGTTGCTTCTGCATAACAAATCGCGGCTAACATTCCGCCCGTTGAAATATCTCCATTAATTAATTCGACAGATAGGAATACTATGAATACAATTGCCGACAGTACCCCGACAGATATGATCGTAATGGGAAACATGCGAATAACCCTAAATACCGAAAGTTTCGCGTCAATGCTCTGGCAGATTGCATTAAACGGGGTTGAGCCTCTTTAAAAGCCTCTCATGCGAAAACCTGATACGTCTGATGCATTCATCCCAGACATAAAGGGTCTGGTACGCTCATGAAAGGGATGATTCTTCCTGTAAAAACACGAATTTCGGCTGGCGAAATTTAAAATAGAGGCACGGGAACTGTACAGTTGAATCGAAGTTTCAAATGATGTTTCAAATTTTTATACGGTTCATTATTTGGGTATTATTCTTTCATATGATAGCGTGCTTGGGAAATGGTGTGTGCGGTGGTTATGTGTGAATTTTATATGCAACTTTTAGTGTGGAAGTGGAGGATTGTGGAATTGTGTGAATTGTGGGGCGATTAGGTGGATATTTTGTGGAAAATTAGTTGGGATGAATATATATGGAGATTTGATGAGAAGAAAAAATTTAGAAAATTGTGAATTTGAGAATTTGGGAATATGGAGATAATGTTCGAAATTTGAGAATACATTCAACTCTGATATTGTGACTGAGAATTTAAGAATTTGAAAAATGAATTTATGAATTTGAGAATTTAAGAATTTAAGTATTTAATAAATTGGTGAATTGATGAATTGATGCATTGATGAATTGATAAACTGATAAACTGATAAATTGATAAATTGGTAAATTGATAAAGTCATACATTGATAAAGTGATACATTGATAAGCTGATGCATTGATAAACTGATAAACAGATACATTGATAAGCTAATACATTGATAAGCTGATACATTGATAAGCTGATACATTGATAAGCTGATACATTGATAAGCTGATACATTGATAAACTGATGAACTGATAAATTGATGAACTGATAAACTAATGAACTGCGAAATTGATGAACTGATAAACTGATGAACTGATAAAGTGATGACTGATAAACTGATGAACTGGTAAACTGGTAAACTGATGAACTGCTAAATTGATGAACTGATAAACTACTGAGCTGCTAAATTAATGAACTGCGAAATTGTTGAACTACTAAAATGATGAACTGATAAATTGATGAACTCCTAAATTGATGAACTTAGAAATTCAGAAATTCAGAAATTCAGAAACTCAGAAATTCAGAAATTCAGAAACTCAGAAACACAGAAACACAGAAACTCAAAAATTCAGAAATTCAGAAATTCGGAAAGTACCACAACAAAAAGTAATGAAAAAACTAAAGGACAAAAAATGCATAAATTTAGCGAGGACCACAATTTCCTTAATAGCATAATTTCCTTAATTCGGCCATTTAATAATAAAAGCATCGCACGTGACAAAAGTCCTTAAAGTAATCTGAAACTGCATCAACGTAATGAACCTACCTAACCTAACTTTAATCCGCCATCATGATTCCGTTAACGTTCGAACGACCCCCGTGCACGCGAACGAGCGAGTTAAAAAAAAGTATTCGCAACTCCTAATTGGTCTATTCTTCTCGTAAATAATTTATAGCCGTTCATTGAAAACGTTTATCTTATAGTCTACGATCGACAGGGAAAACTCCGGGAAAACTTGTTTCCTTGAAACATCGGAAACGAATTCGCACGTGACGTAGAGTAATCGAAAAAAGTTTATGCTCTCCGATAGAGGGAGCAGTCTTCGAGGAAAGTTGTACAACTTCTCTTTCCCGTATGCACCGCTAAATTGAATTTCATGAATTTTCCAAAGCAATTCTAACCTTTAACGACGGAACCATAACTTGTCTGCTGACTTGTGATTCCGGTTACAGTGTTTAGTTTTTGGAAACTTTTTAAATGCACTTTTTTACGAAGATTGTATTGGAACGTTACGTAGAGTGCTTTAGATTTGATATAAGTGAAAAAGTGATTTATATGAGAAAATATTTTAGAAATTAATTAAAAAGAAGTTGTATAAAATGAATGATGAAATAAAATATAATTAACGATTCAATTAAATTTAATGATACAATGAAATAAAATCAATAATACAATTAAATGAACAATAAAATAAAATAAAAATAACAATTCCATCAAATATATTGATAAAATGAAATAAAATTAATGATACAATTAAATGAACAATAAAATAAAATAGAAATAACAATTCAATTAAATGTAATAATAAAATGATATAAAATTAATGATACAATTAAATGAACAATAAAATAAAATAAAAATAATAATTCAATTAAACATACTAATAAAATGAAATAAAATTAATAATACAATTAAATAAACAATAAAATAAAATAACATCTACAATTAAATTAAATATAATAATAAAATGAAATAAAATTAATAATGCAATAAAATGAATAATAAAATAAAATAAAATCGACAATTCAGTGCACAAAATTAACAAAATTTGCATTAAACTTCAAATTTACAAAATTAACTAAATTTTCATTAAACTTCAAATTAACAAAATTGACAAAATTTTCATTAAACTTCAAATTCAAAAAATTCACCAAATTTTCATTAAACTTCAAATTCACAAAATTAACAAAATTTTCATCAAACTTCAAATTCACAAAATTTAACTAAATTTTCATTTAACTTCAAATTCAAAAAATTCACAAAATTTTCATTAAACTTCAAATTCACAAAATTAACAAAATTTTCATTAAACTTCAAATTCACAAAATTTTGATTAAATTTAAAAATAGAAAAATTTACAAAATTTTTGTTAAAATTTACATACATCTCAAAGTTTTCCGATCAATAAAATCCCAAATTTCCTAAAAAACCGAAGGAACATTTAAAAATGATAAAACCATACATAAAACGGAGTCTAATTGAAAAATTTCTAAAGAAATTCCCCAGTAAAAGTTTCTAAAGCGAAACTTTTATAAATTCTACCTTGATCAATCTTCGAACGAAAATATATTACAGAGAGGGACTGCGAATGAAAGGAAATTTTAACGAGCTTTTAATGGAGCTGATTTCAGCGCAAATTGAAAGCAAGAAATTTTTATGTTATATTTTAATCATTTGTACCTCCCGGTACAGCGGCTGCATCGAAAACGGCTATTAGCGAATGAGTTTCGAGGGAAACGTGAATTTTACAGTTTACCGTTTCGCGTGCGATGAATGTAATTGTTGAAATAAATAACAACGTGTGACGGGAAATTAACATCGTTCTGTAATGGGATATCGATTCGTATGGTGGTGAAATATTGAACGAAAAATTGGAAAGCTTTTAACGCTTTTAACGCTTCGATGAAAATCCCCCTGGGTAATCTCTGTCTGAATTTCGGTGCTTTAATTTTATTGCAAATCTGTTGGGTCATGGATTGATTTGTGTAGTTCACTGCGTTTTACAGATATTCTAGGGAAAATTAAAGGATATGGAAGTTGTTTAAATTTTGGTGGGTGATAGAAATTTTTGGTGGTACAGGTTTATTAACTTTTTAATTATTAGATTTTAAATTTTGCAATTTTGAATATTGTTTACAAATTATTCATAATATATTAATTTTCCAAAGTGTTCGATGTCTCAAAGTTTCTGTATGTTCATATCTGCAAATTATAAAATTTCTATAATTCTTAAAATTCTAAAATTTCTAAAATTTCTAAATTTACCAATTTCCAAATTCCTAAATTTCTCAATTTCCAAATTGCACAATACTCAAATTTCCCAATTTCCAAATCTCCCAATTTCCAAATTTCTCAATTCCCAAATTTCCCAATTCCCAAATTTCCCAATTCCCAAGTTTCCCAATTCCCAAGTTTCCCAATTCCCAAGTTTCCCTATTCCCAAGTTTTCCAATTCCCAAATTTCCTAATTCCCAAGTTTTCCAATTCCCAAGTTTCCCAATTCCCAAGTTTCTCAATTCCCAAATTTCCCAATTCCCAAGTTTCCCAATTCCCAAGTTTCTCAATTCCCAAATTTCCCAATTCCCAAGTTTCCCAATTCCCAAGTTTCCCAATTCCCAAGTTTCCCAATTCCCAAGTTTCCCAATTCCCAAGCTTCCCAATTCCCAAGTTTCCCAATTCCCAAGTTTCTCAATTCCCAAATTTCCCAATTCCCAAATATCCAAATTCCCAAATTTCCCAATTCCTAAACTGCCCAATTCCTAAATCCCTAAATTTAGTACCCCAAATTTCCTAAATTCCAAAATTTCCAAACTCCAATCTGCAAAATCCCAATTTACTAATTTCTCTACTTCCAGTAAACGACACTAAATTACTTTGTATGTATGTACAGTTTGTTTTATATATCTCTACGTCTAAAAAGACTATCTAAAAACATATACGTATTTTAAAACAAAGTTGAACTAGAACCAGTAGTCTTGCACACGAGATTGATCGTTTGGAGTATCAGGGAAGAATGATTATACCTCGGTTAGGGTAATCGCGTTTCTCGATCGAATGTCAATCCGTCATTTCTAAAGCAAGACTGTTGATATCGATACATCTTTCCGATAAATTGAGCGACAAGAACGTTGGTTAGAAGCTTGTTTAGACATGCATATAAACAGCCATTTATAAAGCTCTTTGTACACCTCTTAGGAACACCGTTCTCAGTGGCGTGAATTATAACTTTGTATCATAATATATTTTGTCGTTGGTATATTTACTGTAATTGTTTCATTAATTACGATTGTAAGTATTTATCTGTTGTAACTGTAATTATTTATTAACTGTAATTGTAATCTACTGTAATTTGTATTAACTGTATCAGGACTGAGTTGTTCATTAATATGAGCAGTAATTTGTTTTAAATATATCGGAAAATATTATGGTACATGTACTGATGTCAACCTATCAGTTGGCGCGTGAGCGACTTAAAGTGAAAGAAGCTCCCACTGTGAACACTTCCACCATTCTGGTAAATAAAAATAATAATGACAACCACTGTTAAATGCAATTCACTATCTGACTCTCGAGAGAATTCTCTGGGAACTCTAGGTTAAGATACCTAGACCATGGTCCCTAGAGTCTTCAAGGTTCCTAAGACTCCCAGATTCCATATCCATAGTTTCAGTCTCCAGTGCCTCTAAGTTCGCTAGGAACTCCACAGTCCACAGTCCCTGGATCCCTAAGTCTCATCCCCACATTCTCTACAGTTCCAGAATTTCCTAGATTCTCACAGTCCTCGGAATCGCCATATTTCCTAGCTTCCAGAATCCCTACGTTCCCTTGGATCATCACAGTCTCTACTGTAGACAAGCCAGGAATTGGCGCGTAGGTCGAGCCAGAGTAAAAGAAGCCACTCGCTCCACCTAACCTAACTCATCCCCACATTCTCTACAGTTCCAGAATTTCCTAGATTCTCACAGTCCTCGGAATCGCCATATTTCCTAGCTTCCAGAATCCCTACGTTCCCTTGGATCATCACAGTCTCTACTGTAGACAAGCCAGGAATTGGCGCGTAGGTCGAGCCAGAGTAAAAGAAGCCACTCGCTCCACCTAACCCACCGTGAACACTTCCAGTTACATTTCGGCAAATAAGAATAATGACAATAACTGCTGAACGCAATTTGCACTATCTCACTTTCGAGACGTCTGCCGACTGTCTTTGGCCTAATTGGTGTGCGAGAGCCAATATACCGAAAATCCATATACCGTCCATTTTTCTATTCTGACCAATCAGAGTTCCTAAACAGCTCCTATGCCTTGACGTTGCTTCGCCATTTTGTTCTCCTCGGCAAGATGCCATTTTGTCATACGAGTGCGAAAGTTGCTCGATGAAAAACGTTTCTATCCCACTCATGACCTCACTCATATTTTTTTACGTAATCTTTTACATTTTGAATTATACGTATATATAAACATGTAGAAAGTAAGAGTTATAGAATTTCATAGAGGTGTTTGATTTTGAGGTTATGAACCACACTATTTTCCTACACAGTCTTTCATATTTTAAACTATTTTTAATCTGCCTTGTATGATGTAAAATATTAACAATGACGGAACGAAGTTGTCACTCTGATTTGATAAAGTTTTGACAAAATTTGATGAAACACACTTCAAAATATTTTTTAATAAACACAGTTCAAAATACATTTGATTAAACGTAATTCAAAAGTTTAAAAAAATAACTTCTTGTAAATAATAATTTATAAACTTGAAGATAATATAAAGTTATCAGAGAATATAAAGTTGAATTTATCTGTCATTAATTTAATAATGTTGACGAAATTTGATACAATTATTAACAGAGATAGCAGAAGCATTTCGCAATAGCAGTATTCCAAATATTTCCGTCTCCAATTACTCCTCTCCGGAAATGCTACCACATTACTAAGCATTTCTCATAACTAGCTGAACATAGTTGAAAAGCTTCTAAAATCGTGTTGTAAAATTATTGCTACAAGAAATTCCAGGACCTGTTTCCCACGGGACGAGGAAAATCCTCTCCAGTCTATGTTTATCCAGTTAAAATCCTTAGCGTTCCGCCATGCTGCTCGATCTAACCTCGACAGTCTGCAAATAATGCCTGCAGAAATTGCTGACGCTCCAATTATATTGCATTCGTCAGCTAAAAAACAGTCGAGTTATTTTGAACGAATATTAATGGAAATTAACTGTCAGCCTAACAGTACATAACCCTTAATTAATATCTCCGTGCTTGTCTAATATTTTCGTGCAGTATTGAATAATTAATTAACGTTGTATAATTTTGCATCGATGTAATTAGATATCGCTCGTATCGCTAACGTTGTAGTATTAATTTCATCTGGAGCTTTCCGTAATTTCAAATAAATATGCTCGGTATAATGAGCAATGGAAAAAGGTTAACATACGATATAATAATTTTATCGAAACGAAGCGTTTAATTATTTCTGAAATGGTCACTCGATGTACGGTTAATTTATTATAAATTCTCAATATCTGCCGATACGTGTATGAATACACGTATATCTCATTAAATTTCAACAATGTTTATTAATTGTTCATGAAACACACGCTGTTACTAATATTCAAACATCGGCATAATAGAAACGTTCGATAGTTGATAATATGAATTTTCGAAAATATTTATTCTACTTTCATATATCAGTTTTCCGTAATATAATATTCGTATAATAATTTTTTACTAATCAATGATATTCTGTGCTTTTATAGTTGGAGACAATATTTTTATACTTTTCAATGTTGATTAATGTTTATTTGGTTGTCAGTAATATTTATTTACTTATTAAGAATATTTATTAATGTCACTCAAGTTCTTTTATTACAAAATTTCTTTTTAGTTAAAGTGCTTAAATGTGTCTCTTCTTATATTGCCATGGAGAGTTCTGTGGGAACGAGGGTTTTTTGGATTTGGCAATATAGTGAGAGTAAGTAGGAATTTGTGGTTTTATGAATATAATGACAGTAGATAAGTACATTGGTATTTGGGAGTGTAATAAAAATATATAAATGTATTAAAATTTGGCAATATAATGAGAGAAGTGTATTAGAGTTTGGCAATATAATAAGAGAAGTTTATTAAAATTTGGCAATATAATGAGAGAAGTGTATTAGAGTTTGGCAATATAATAAGAGAAGTTTATTAAAATTTGGCAATATAATGAGAGAAGTGTATTAGAGTTTGGCAATATAATAAGAGAAGTTTATTAAAATTTGGCAATATAATGAGAGAAGTGTATTAGAGTTTGGCAATATAATAAGAGAAGTGTATTAGAATTTGGCAATATAATGAGAGAAGTGTATTAGAGTTTGGCAATATAATAAGAGAAGTTTATTAAAATTTGGCAATATAATGAGAGAAGTGTATTAGAATTTGGCAATATAATGAGAGAAGTGTATTAGAATTTGGCAATATAATGAGAGAAGATAAATAATTAAATTAGCGATACTTTACAACTTTCGCAATAGTGAACTTGTGCATTTGTACAAATAATTTAAAATAATAAAATTTTTACAAAATTTGTGACTAAACTTGACTAGTAATTTTAGTGTTAATCTTTGATATCTAAATGATCGCAAAAAGCATTACACTCTATAATTCATCCCATTAACGTTCTTCGATGTGCAAAGAGTGGAACTATGAATTTGTCAGGCATGTATGGTTAACAAATACCGAGACTGTGTTTCTAGGTCTCAAACGTCCCGTAGATCAGAATCGAGGTAGAAGACGTTAAATAAACAGAAGCGGTGGCCGCAAGTTCTAAAGACGCTCTGTATTAGTTTGCTGTTGCGCATTGTTTGAAGTTGCTTCTGCCATGATGCACCTTAACTTGCTTCGCGAAGTTCGAAATACAGCCATCTCTCGAATTACACGGTACTTGAATTACACGAGATGCCGAATAACACAGTCAAAAATTATAGTGGCTAAAATATTAACAATATTATACTACCTATAAATCTGAATAAAAACCGTTCGAATTAACGCAGAGATTTTCACGAAAAGAAACAAGAAGGTAGAACCCGGCAGCTGTTCGAAAGATTCGCGCGTGTTTTATGAAATGCCGGGATAAAACAAGACCGAAGGAACATTTCGCAAATGTGAACCTTCTTCGACCGTGAGGAGCACACACCGACGCTTTTCACCGTTGGATACATAGCGTTGTATCACGACACGTACTCGTAACAGCCGGTATTCAATGTCCCTCCGGTCGTTTTGTGTCCGCGAAAACTCTCTGCTTTCTAGGGATTTTCTTACGACAGAAGTGGCGGCAAGACACATCAACGTATTTACAGTCGTCTAACGGATCGATAAACCGGAAATATGCGGAGCGTTCTCCTCCTCGCGTTACAGCGTTCTTTAACGTCGGGAACATTTACGAAATATGTGAAATATTTAGTTTGCATTTTTATTGGAGGAAAAGGTTTCGTGAGGGTCTCGTATGGAAATATTTGGCAGTCTGGAAATGTAAGTTGAGATTTTGCGAGTTTTGATTTGGATGGATCTTAATTGGGGCGTGGAATCAATTTATGTGGTGGGTAGAATTTAATAAATTTGCTTTTTATGCAAATGACTGTATTTTTGGATTTTCAGATTTATTTTCGTATTTTCTTTATTTTTAAATTTGGGTATATTCAAATCTTTTAGTTTTCATATTTTTGTATTTTTAAATTTATGTGATTGGAGATTTACCTACTTTCAAATTTTTGAAAAATTGATATTTATCGAGCGGTTATTTACCGAGCGGTCATTTACCGAGCGGACATTTACCGAGCGGTTATCGTACGAGGTTACACATACCGCAGTCAACCCAGAAATTAACGCATCAATAAGTAGACCCAAAATAAAAAAAGCCACCCTAGGTGTCCATTTTCTTATCCTAACAAATTGGAGCCTTTTCCAAACAGGTCAACCTCTAACTCCCGGGTTGACTATCCCCTGTAAAATCGTCCTTGATGTTACAAGAGTTTCACGGTCATACTTCGAACGGCCTATCATTACCGCGCACTCTGTATTTATATCTTAATTTACGTGACAATGCGCCCACACTTTTTGTATGCAAAACAGGCACCAGGTACGTGGTACGGTAATGGCGACTTATGCATCGTCTGGAGCACCACGATGCGTTCACGTACAATGGGATGATGTTAGGTAGGCGTTCGTTAGGGTGTTCAATAGCACCCACGTTGTTTCTTCGAACCGCTATGAAACAATGTGTGCTGCTCCTTTTCGCGTTTACTTCCTTGTTGGTCGAAAGCCCATATCTGCTCGGAGTAGAACATTGTCCAAGAATGAATCGGAGTCTGCGCGGAACATCGCGTAATTGGGAACCTCTGCTGGGTTGACCCTATACGGAGATAATTTATTAAGTCGTTGCCAGTGGCGAATTTCGATACCGACTAGAGCAAATACGGTCGCCCTGGGGAGGGTATGGCAGCTTCCTATCTCTTTATAGGGATTTATATTGATTTTCGGAGATCTGAAGATAAATCAAAGATGAAGTACTTGGCGATAAATTGAAAATTTGGAACTGTACGAATTTGCAAATGTACGAATATACGAATATTAATTGAAGGAATATAGGAGAATTTATAAATTTATTTATAAATTTATTATAAATGTAGATATTAAAAAAAACTAGATTAAATTTGTTATGAAGTCAAAATTGAAAGAAAATTGTAATTAAGTAAATGTTGCAAACGATAGTGGAAGTAGCGAAGTCGCGCAAGAAATTCATAGGCGCATTTTGATATAATTTTAAAACCGCGATTGCATCTCGCAAGAGATCTCGCGATTATAAACGGTTCTCCAGGAGGAAAATGTTTCACCACACCGTTAAGCTTTATGCTCGTCCCGTTAATGCATGAGATAGCAGTTAATTGAAACAGAAATTAATATGCTCTAAATCAATTTGTTATATCAACGTTACCGGTTCGCGTAATTATTTACAGGAAATACGATACTGATTAATCCACGAACAGGATTCTGCAAGGTAATCGCACACCTAATGGAAGGGATTTTTTGGGTTGTTTTTTTTGGTTGAAGGTCATTCGAATTTAGATGTTTAGGAATTCAAGAATTTGGGAATTTGGGAATTTATGAGTTCAGGAAGTTAGGAATTGGAGAATGGTGAGATTTAGACATTTGGGGATTTTTTCAATTTGGAATGTAGGGATTTTTGGAATTTTAGAATTTTGGAATTTTGAAATGTAGGAATTTAGGAATTGGTAAATATAAGAACTAGGGAATGTAGAAATTAGGGAATCTAGAAATTGGGGAATGTAGGAATTGGGCAGTGGTGAAATTGGGGAATGTGGGAATTGGGGATCTAGGAATTGAAAAATGTAGGAATTGGTGAATGTAGGAAGTGGGCAATGGTGGAAGTGGAGAATGTAGGTTTTGAGAAATGTTGGAATTGGGAAATATTGGAATTGGGGAATGTTGGAATTTGAGAATGTAGGATTTGGGAAATGTTGGAATTGGGAAATGTGAGAATTGGGGAATGTTGGAATTGGGGAATGTGGGAATTAGGGAATGTTGGAATTGAGGAATGATGGAATTTGAGAATGTAGGATTTGGGAAATGTTGGAATTGGGGGATGATGGAATTGGGGAATGTTGGAATTGGGGAATGTGGGAATTAGGGAATGTTGGAATTGGGGAATGATGGAATTAGAGAATGTAGGATTTGGGAAATGTTGGAATTGGGGGATGATGGAATTGGAGAATGTAGGAATTGGGGAACGTGGGAATTAGGGAATGTTGGAATTGGGGAATGTTGGAATTGGAAAGTGTGGGAATTAGAGAATGTTGGAATTGGGGAATGATGGAATAGGAAAATGTTGGATTTGGGAAATGTTTGATTTGGGGAATGATGGAATTGGAGAATGTAGGATTTCGGAAGTGTTGGAATTGGGGAATGTGGGAATTGGGGAATGTAATAATTGCGGAATGTAGTAATTGAGAGATGTAGTAATTGGGGAATGTAGGAATTGGGGAATGTTGGAATTGGGAAATGTAGGAATTGGGTAATGTACAAATTGGGCAATGTAGGGAATCAGTAAATGCAGTAATTGGGGAATGTAGAAATTGGCAAATGTTGCAATTTTGTAAGATAGAAATTTGAGAATGTAAAAACTTAGAAATCCAGTAATCTCAATATATTTCAAAAAATTTTCTCCAAAATTTCCAAACTGACTGAAGAATTTCCAAGTTGAAAATTTTCTTAATGCAATCTATTACATACAATTAGCACTATTCCACTACCCGTTATCTCCCCAGCGACGTCAGTGGTTGAAAGTTAAGGTAGCCCACCAGTGAACCACATAATAACTCCAGAATCAGGATCCATCTCATAAACAATAAACAGTGAAGCGTCCGCATGTAAAAGGGACAGGTGAATGTTTGAACAACGTGTTCGTGAGTGGACCGCCATGCCGTGTATTTGCTGTTGGTCCGTTGCCCACCGCCCATTAATTAAATATCACTTCTCGGAAGGGAAGGTACCCGATCGACTTTATATACGTACCGCCGCAAGAATAATAATCACCAGAGAATAATAACATCTGGGGACGACCACGTTCAAACAACGTTCGGTCTCTTTCTGTCCAAAGGGGTTCGAACCCCCGCCGAGATGCCTCGGCTCACGATTGCATGCAATTTCTCGCGTATCGCTTGACATACTGCATGCTACATCGCAATAATTATCTCGCCAGATCGCGTGAGTACTCTTGTAATGTGTACAGGGTGTTCGAGAATTACGTGTCACTCAATGTTATTCCTTCTGCGAAAGAAAGTGGTCTTACATTGACCTTCAAGGTCAAGTATTTTTATTGCTCCATCGAGGAGTAAAATGAGAAGTCTCGAACCACGCAACCGTTTTCTTGAAAGATCATGTTGAAGTTTTGTCACTGATAACTCAGGGAGTGATAATGGAAGCACGTCCTTAAGGGAGGTGATTCTACGCGAAAAAGTAAGTAAAAAATTTGCTATGAAGTTTTCTCGTACGACGCTTCGTTTTCGAGAAAACCGATGAAGATTCGTCGGATGCGCGTACAAGTGAACGGCCGCCATTACAGGATCAACGGGGAACAAAATGGCGCCGAGTGCACACCTGACGAAACTTCAAAATCGATTTTCTCGAAAACGAAGCGTCGGACGAAAAAACTTGATACGAGATTTTCTACTTACTTTTGCACGTGGAATCATCTCCTTAAAGGATATACTTTCATTATCAATCCTTTTCCAGTTATCGGTAATGAAACTTGAATATTTTTCAAGAATTGCGGAACCAGTGGTTCCTTCGAGACTTATTATCCTTTAGATCAGTACACGACAGAGCAATATCTTCAATAGCAAAAGTGTAGAATATAATTTTCAAACACCCTGTACCGATATGATCAGCGTTGTACGGCCAGAAAGACGGCGTGGCGATACAGGTCGGTTAAAAATCGAACTGGGTTCATTATCGATCCACTTTGCTTCGCGGCTGTTGCGGTTTTCGATTCATATGAGATGCAGTTGATCAATTATGCCGATAGATTGTGCTTAAGGGGATCGAACACTCTAGCACAGTGTTTCTCATACCATCTCTATATTTAGCCGCATTGACTATAGCCATGGGAGTGCAATTATTTAAATTCTCTAAATATTTTTCGGTATATTCGAAATAATCTTAGGAAGGCAACATGGATCGAAATGAAAGTGTTGACGGTGGAGAGCTTCTTTGGGTCGCCCTCACGCGCCATCTTGTGGGTTCATACATTGATGGACATAAAATGACACACATGGTGTTATATTTACAAAACTGGTAATACACAAGAAATTAATATGTGCTGATGCTTATACATTGCAGAATATCCAAATGTCGCCAGAGCTACTCAAACTTAATCTGGAATCAAAGATTAATTTAAGAATTAAGATAAACTTTGGAGACACTTGGAGGTCGAAAGTAATAACGATGTCTCTCCGCGAACAGGCCTATTTGTGCAAGCCCAAGGCGAAGATAAATCTGCCAGTTATATGGGAATTTCAGGCCGAAATTCAATTCTACCATGCTGATAAAGGCGAGGTTCAAGCTGTGCAGTCGAGAACTGCAGACCTGTGTAATTCGTCCTCTGGGTTGTATCCGGCCTTCGCGCAACTCGCGTGTCTTGCAAAGCAATTTGGACGCAGACCAGACACTGTATCCTCTTGTTCTTTCTATAGGGTGCTTCAAAAAGTTCCTACACGGTTGGAATTCGGAATTGTCCGTGGCGAAGGAAGTGGTAGGGTCCTTTAACGTTTTGAAGTTTGGTCGTGCTTGGAATAGTTACGGTACGCTCCCGCTATATTTTGTCTACATTTATATTGCTGACAGTGTTCTATTTTATGTGGATTCTTGCTGACGATATTTTCCCATCAGAGTACGGTGCTGAGGATTTAGTAGTTCGTTTATAAATTTTCGGGGGGTTAAGGTTGTGGTGGCGGAAATTCTAAAATGTGGAGGTTTAGGATTTGGGGATTTGGAGATTGAGAAATTTGAAGATTTGAGGATTTGGAGATTTAGGGATTTAGGGATTTGGGGATTTGGAGATTTGGAGATTTGGGGATTTAGGGATTTGGGGATTTGGGGATTTGGAGATTTGGGGATTTAGGTATTTGGGGATTTGGGAATTTGAAGATTTGAGGATCTGTGGATTGGGGAATTTGGGGATTTGGGGATTTGGAGATTTGGGGATTAGGATTTGGGGATTTAGGAATTGGGGGATTTAAGGATTTGTGGATTTGGGGATTTGGGGATTTGGGTATTTAGGGACTTGGGAATTTGGGGATTTGAACATTTAGGGATTTAGGGATTTGAGAATTGGGGGATTTGAAGATTTGAGGATTTGGGAATTGGAGGATTTAGGGCTTGGAGGTTTGGGGGTTTGTGGATTTGGGGATTGGGGGATTGGGGAATTTGAGAATTTAGGGATTTGGGGATTTGGAGATTTGGGGTTTTAGATACTTAGGGTTTGAGGTATTCAGTTGTTTAGGTATTTAATTATTAGGGTTTTTGAGTGATTTGGGGATTTGTAGATTTGGGGATTTGTAGATTTGGGGATTTGTAGATTTGGGGATTTGGAGATTTTTGGGATTTGGAAATTTGAGGATATGGGGATTTAGTTACTTAGGGACTGAGATATTCAGGTATTTAGGTTTTTCTGGGGATTTAGGTATTCAATTATTCATCGATTTAGGTGTTTACGTGTTTAGGTATTCAGATATTAGGTAATTAGGTACTGTGGTATTTAGGTATTTAGGTATTTAGGTATTCAGGTATTTATATATTTAACTATTTAGCTATTTAGGGCTTCTGAAATTTAGGGATTTAAGTATTTAGGGATCTAGAAATTTAAGGTTGTGAACATTTAAGGATTTGTGGATTCAGGGATGTGGAGGCTTCAGGATTTGAAGATTTAGGGATATGAAAATTTAAGGTTGTGAAGATTTAGAGATGTAGAGATTTTGGGATCTAGGGACTTACTGATTTAGCGGTTTCAAAACCTACATTTAATTAATTTTTAATGTTACCTACTTTAAAAGTCCAGACTCTTAAAGATTTAGGGTTTTTGATATTTAGGAATTTTTTGATCTAACAATAAGGATTTAGGAATATAAGATCCTGGGGATTTTGAGGTTTAAAAATTTCTAAATCTCAGTTATCAAAATTTATTCAGTTAGCTTTCAAGCATCCCTACGTCACTAGTTCAGTAATTTTAGAATTTGGTGATTTATGTATGTAGATATGAAGTTTTACATATTTAAGATTTTAGATATTGCAAGATTTATAAATACGTAAATTTAAAAATTTCATTAATTTAATTTTTATCGATATCTTAATAAATTTATAGATTTATAAAAATAGCGATTCAGGGACTTAAATATTGAAGAATACCTCAATTATTTTCCCATTTTTTACACCTACCTATCTTAAATTTATAACCCTATAAACCAATGAATTGAAGCACCCCAAAATGTCGGATTTCAACTATTCTGAAATTAATAGCTTCACAACTTCCCAGATCCAAACACATTACTCGAAGCAAAACCACTTGCAAAAACCATTGACTGCATCTCCCACAGTACTCCAAACGGCAATATAACGAGAGTCCACCGCAGTTTCCCTCAGAATTCGACCAATATTACCTACGAATATTTGTCATGTCCCAGTAAATAGTCCAAAGAACTTTTATTCGAGTAAAGTCAGTAAATCGTTAAATGGAATAAAAAACAATGACACATGGCCACAGCAGGTTATAGTTTGGTGAATTTACAGAATGGAACTGCGAGATTCATTCATAGTATTTGCGCTGTGATGTTGACAAAGTTCTCGCGCGAATTGCGGCAGAGCATGCTCGAGCATAACAAACGATTCTATTATCGAAGCGTATCCCAGATTCGTCTCCGTCTTCCGACGACTCGTGAAAAGCGGAAAATATTTTTCCACGGATTCCCTGTACTTACAAGCTGAGATATATTCCGATCGTATCTCCGCGAGTAGCGACACGATGTCTTTGCTCCGATGGATCTTAATCGGATACTGGCGGAATTTATACGGTACATTTAGAACGAATTCAATGCGAACGTGCAAAGCCATAAAGGTGCTGAGAAATATAGGAAGATGCAAAGCCATAAAGGTGAAGAGGGACGTGCATTCGAATAAATGGACTGCTAACAGCTGACACTTTTTACTCAATCGTGTTTACGCGATAGAGTTTCTGACACGTTTCGGATATTTTCATAAAATTATTTTGTTGTTTGCAAAGTGCTATGGGTGGAAAATTTTACTATTCGTATTTTTGGTCTTTTTTTTAAAAGTTGATGAATTTTAGGTTTTCTGTTTTGGAACTTGTATTTGCAGTTTCATCTTTTTAGGTTTATAAATTTATATATTTTTGGATTTAATTGTTTCTGAATTTTGGGATTTGTGGACTTCTATATTTTAAAATTAAAAATTTAAGTTATTTCGTGTGTTGACCTTGACAAAACATTTCAAGGTCATCAATGTGAAAAACCCTATTAAAAATATTTTTTTAAATATCTCTGTAATTAAAGCCGAGTGGTAAAAACATATAGAGAGGAAAGCTTTTCAGAATGATGTCCTTGACAACATATTTCAAGGTCATCGAAATCGGTGAAGTATTACTCCTTCTGTAAGTCTTCTGTAGATAACAACCCTATTAAAAATATTTTGTTAAATATCTCTATAATTGGAGCCGAACGGCAATTATGTATTCAGAGAAAAGTTGTTCAGAATAATGTCCTTGACAACATATTTCAAGGTCATCAAAATCGGTGAAGTATTACCCCTTCTGTAGATAACAACCCTATTAAAAATATTTTGTTAAATATCTCTGTAATTAGAGTCGATTGGTAATTGTACATAGAGAGAAAAGTTGTTCAGAATAATGTCCTTGACAACATATTTCAAGGCCATTGAAATCGGTGAAGTATTACCCCTTCTGTAGATAACAACCCTATTAAAAATATTTTGTTAAATATCTCTATAATTGGAGCCGAACGGCAATTATGTATTCAGAGAAAAGTTGTTCAGAATAATGTCCTTGACAACATATTTCAAGGTCATCGAAATCGGTGAAGTATTACTCCTTCTGTAAGTAACAACGCTATTAATTTCCTATTAAAAATATTTTGTTAAATATCTCTATAATTGGAGCCGAACAGCAATTATGTATTCAAAGAAAAGTTGTTCAGAATAATATCCTTGATAACATATTTCAAGGTCATCAAAATCGATAAGACATATCCCTTTCTACATACCTGTCAGTACCATATAATTTACGACCACACTATATCACCGTATTCCCCTGTATCCATCAAGTTCAAACAGAGTACCCCGTATGAAAATAAAACTAAAAATAATCTAAAGCTATTTAGACTATTGAATAATCAGATCAAAGTCGGAACTGCTACAAGCAGTCGACGTGCCGTGGAAATAATTCGAATTCGTATCGTCCGCCATTTGTCAAGTCACGTGATCGCATGGCAGCACGCATGGCGCGACACCTTCTCGGGCAGGAAAAGCGAATCGTTCGTTTGTTATCGTAATTCAATCTCTATTCACAGTTGCAAAGGCAGATCGACGGCGAGCCGATTCGCAGCGAGAACGATCGGTTTCTTTCTTCCACTCGTCTTCATTATGCGACGCTTATCCGATAAATCCGCATCAGAGTAACAATTTGCGTCGCGTGAGCTGATCCTGATGTGTCCCGGGTGACGCGTTGGGATAACACGACGTACGTGCATCGTGATTCGCGTGATTTTATAGAATTATGGGATGAAACGAGGAAGAGTAAGGGCAAGGCAAGTTTCCGAGGTGTTTCGTGCACGGTTGATGATATTGCGGAATTTAAGGTTATGGTTCGAGGTTATTTGAGATGCGCTTTGCTTTGTCGCTTATGATAGTTCGTTGTGGAACAAGTGTTTTCGGATTTTTTTAATTTTGGAATTTGGGGATTTTGAGGAATTTGGACCACCCATTGGGATTTCACGCGCTGGAATTCCATGTACTGTAATTTCACGCGCCATAATTCCACGCCTCGTAACTCCACGCGCCATAATTCCATGCCTTGCAACTCCACGCGCCATGATTCCACGCCTCCTAATTCCACGCCTCTTAATTCCATGCGCCATAATTCCACGCCTCGTAACTCGACGCGCCATAATTCTACGCCTCCTAACTCCACGCGTCATAATTCCACGCCTCCTAACACCACGCGTCATGATTTCACGCCTCCTAACTCCACGCGTCATAATTCCACGCCTTGTAACTCCACGCGCCATAATTCCACGCCTCCTAATTCCACGCGCCATAATTCCACGCCTCGCAACTCCACGCGCCATAATTCTACGCCTCCTAACTCCACGCGTCATAATTCCACGCCTCCTAATTCCACGCGCGATAATTCCACGTCTCCTAACTCCACGCGACATAATTCCACGCCTCCTGACTCCACGCACCACAATTCCAGGCGCCATAACTCCACGCTCTGTATTTTGAGGTATGGAAATTTAGGACCTTAAGAATTTTGTACTGTGAAAATTTTGAAATTTGGTAATTTTGAGATATGAAAATTTAGGTAATTGGTAATTTTTAAATTTGACATTTAGAAATTTGGGAATTTGTAAATTTGTATATTTGAAAGTGAATCTTGCAAAATTATGAACTTTTGAACTGGTAATTTAAAAATTTGCAAAATAATTATTTTGTAAACTTGAAAATCCATCATCCTGCAAACTAAATGCTTGGAAAACTTAGAAACATCTTTGAGGATCTAGAAATTTTTACAAATTACAAATTCAAGCATCCAAAGATATAAAAACATAAATCCATCCGCTAACAAATTTTATAAATCCTTGAACATAAAACAATAGCAGCCATAAACTCTCTAAAGCTATTCAGGAATAGTACCGATACCTAACCAAATGTGGCAGCGTATAAATTTCAAAACGGCACCCTCCAAGAATCCATTAATCGATAACCAAGATTAGCCAGCAAACAGTAAAGGTTCGAAGGTAAACAGAATCTAAATTATTCGCAACAAGCGTGTTGCAATTGCGCCATCTTTCAAACAGCCACGCGTAATCGATTCGCGGAAGATGGTGGAAAGTTTCGCGCGGTGCACCTACAAAAGGACACGGCTACACAAAATGGCCGCTCCTGTGCGATAGGAAACTAGCGCTGACTCAAGCGGCCAATTACGCGCGAACGCAAAACATTCTTCGGCGTTACATATTTATGCGAAGCGATTGCCTTCCATACACTCGGCTCCCCGTTCCGCTTTTCCTCTTCTTGCACTCGCGTAATCCGATATGCAGATGCACATGTGCATCATCCGCACACCGAAGCGAGGAGGAAGAACATCGTGGAACCGTGGTGATTCATGAAAAGGTCAGCCGGTGGTAATTGCGCAAAGATTAAAGGTGCAACGCGCTAGAACGATTTTATTAAATAGGACTCGTTGGTGCTGGTTCATCAGACGTACTTAATAGAACATTGACTGCACCAAATCAAAACGATTAATCAGCGACATGAGCTCGATTAAATGTACTTCCCCTAAATCATGTAATAACGCGGACGACGAATTTAGTGCAGGAGTAATTATATTTTAGTTTTGCGGGGAATCGCAAAAACAAGATGGCGTTGCAGGAATAAGATGGTGACATGGAGGGTCATATACTAATATTCACACAACATATGAATTTCGATGTAATAATTAATAATTCTTTATTTAAGATTGATAAATAGTTAACCATTACACGTTGTAATTTCATATATTGCAATCTCACATGCTGTAGTTTCTTATTTTGAAACTCCATGCACTATAACTCCACGCGCTGTAATTCCACGTGCTGTAGTTTCGCGCTTTGGAACATCACACGCTATACTTTCACGCGTTAGAATTCCACGCACCGTAATTCCATGCGCTGATATTCATCGCGATGTAATTTCACGCGCCATAACTCCACGCGCCATATCTCCACGCGTTGGAATTCCACGCACTATATTTCCATCCATTGCAATGCCATTCATTGGAATTCCACGAGCCGTAATTCCACCCATTTGAAACTCCACGCGTTGAAATTCTACGCTCCGTAACTCCATGCGCCATATCTCCACGCGTTATAACTTCACGCGTTGGAGTTCCACCCATTTGAAACTCCACGCGTTGAAATTTTACACGGCGTAATTCCACGTGCCGTGTATCCACGCGTTGGAATTCTACGCGTTGTAACTCCACGCGCTGTAACTCCACGCGCCATAACTCCATGCACCGTAACTCCACGCATTGAAATTCCACGCGCTGTAATTCCATCCAAGTGAAACTTCACGTGTTGGAATTTCACGCGTTGTAACTCCATGCGCCGTAACTCCACGCGCTGTAACTCCACGCGCCATAACTCTATGCGCCGTAACTCCACGCGTTGAAATTGCACGCGCCGTAATTTCATCCAATTGAAACTCCACGCGTTGGAATTCCACGCGCCATAACTCCACGCGTTGAAATTCCACGCGCCGTAACTCCATCTAATTGAAACTCCACGCGTTGAAATTCCATGCACCGTAATTTCATCTAATTGAAACTCCACGCGTTGGAATTCCACGCGCCATAACTCCATGCGCCGTAACTCCACGCGTTGAAATTCCACGCGCCGTAACTCCATCCAATTGAAACTCCACGCGTTATAATTCAATGTGTTGTAATTTTGCGCACGAATTGTTACTCCATACGCTGCAACTTCAATCTTAATAATTCCACGCGTTGTATCGCCAAATCACATCGTGTTATATAGCCGTACGAATGCCAAAATCTCCAGAATTTCTCACCCCATTCCAAATCTGAAATGTCCCACGCTCGATTCGCACTGTTTCCACAATCAGGAATCAATCGCAGCCCCCCTGATGTATTCGCGTCGAACAAAATGGCGATACGTTCACACCGACGCAGGCAAAATAATGATAGTTTTATGACATTGAAGGAACGAGATTTGCCGGTGTTCCAGAATCGAGATACAAGGTATACTTGAACGAAGCGTTACATTTTACGCTTTACAATGCTGATGGGCATGCTCAGTGAAATACCAATATCACTCTTCGCCGTATCGTCGTTTATACTTTGCGTTATCGCATTCAACGTGAAACGTTGTAATAGCACTCGAACATTGCACTCCGCGCACGATAGGATTCATATTAGTATAACATTACGGTGTACTATTCCATATATTGCATTCACTTATCGTTTGTCGATAAGGCACGGAACTTGTGATACGTTTATCTCGCGTTTCGCTCTATTATTATTTGTCCTGGAATTGCTGGTAGCTGTCCGGGACTTAGACTTTAAGTGACAGTTCGAAACCGGGTGTTCCTCCAGAATGAGAGACTGAAGAATGGCGTAAAAGGTTCCACGTTTATTTTTAAGCAGTACTTATATTCATCGAATCGCTGTTGTACTATAATTTCAATATCTCAACACGCAACTCGCTATTAGATACATTATACGTATTACTTGTTGTAATTGCGACACTAAAACTGTGGATGAGCACTAAAATTTGGTTAGTTTTGTCGTTGGAAATTTAGGGAGAACCTGTGCTAAAACCTAAGCTCTTTTCATTATGGGGAGTGAAATTGCAGCGCGCGGAGTTACAACACGTGACGTTACGACGCGTGAAATTGCAGCGCGTGGAATTACAACACGTGACGTTACGACGCGTGAAATTGCAGCGCGTGGAGTTGCAACACGTGAAGTTACGATGCGTGAAATTGCAGCGCGTGGAGTTACAACACTTGACGTGACGACGCGTGAAATTACAGCGCATGGAGTTGCAACACGTGACGTTACGACGCGTCGAATTACAGCGCATGGAGTTTCAATACGTGATGTTACGACGCGTGAAATTACAGCGCATGGAGTTGCAACACGTGACGTTACGACGCGTCGAATTACAGCGCATGGAGTTTCAATACGTGATGTTACGACGCGTGAAATTACAGCGCATCGAGTTGCGACACGTGACGTTACGACGCGTGAAATTACAGCGCGTGGAGTTGCAACACGTGACGTTACGACGCGTGAAATTACAGCGCATAGAGTTGCAACACGTGACGTTACGACGCGTGAAATTACAGAGCGTGGAGTTACAACACGTGACGTTACGACGCGTGAAATTGCAGCGCATGGAGTTGCAACACGTGACGTTACGACGCGTCGAATTACAACGTGTGGAATTGTAGCGCATGGAATTAAAGAACACAGAATTGTGATGCGTGGAATTAGAACTTGCGGAATTACAGTATGTGAAATTACAGCACGGGGAATTACAAGAAGTGAAGTTACGGTATATAAAATTACAGAGTTTCACACATTACAAAGTAATTCAAACCGTAACAGGGCGTGTTAATATAATACATCGAGTAATACCTAATGATTCCACGTATTCTATCTCATACAGTGAATCAACCAGCGGCAATATATCGCGGACTGACACAACGCATAAATACTCCCCCCAAATACCTCTCCAATTAAAACTTGAAATTTTAAGTACATCATGGCGTCTCAACAGTAATTTCTACAGATTCAAATCATGATTGATCTGACAGTCAAGAAGATGAATGGTTGCACAGTTCGAAAAAGGCGATATAACGAAAGATATTGGCCGTCGTTCCACAAGAATCCCGTTTTTATCACGCAACTTTTCGTGGCTTCTTTTCTTACACGTGTTCGCGTCGTCAACCTTTTTTTTTTAATTTCACCCCCTCCATTTATCGCCAGTCGCGCAGCCGCATCTTTCGCTTCCTTGATGCTTGTCCTTTCATTTCTTTGCTTGCCTCTCGTCCTCCATTCTCTCTTTCTTCCCTTTTCTCAGCCTTTCAATTATTCTTTCCAACCCGCTCCCGCTCTTTTATGTACTTTAGAAAATATTCGGCTTGTATAGCAAGTAAAATTCTATGGGGCTATTGCGAGGCAGCATGGACAGAAGATGAATAGCCAATTTCTTCGTCTCTGTCGTTTTTTTCTTAGTTCTTTCTAGCGTACGAAAGTTTGGGCTTGATTGAAGCTCTTGAATCGATGCATGGAACGGAAAAATTGCATCTGAAATTTCAAGGGCCCCGCGCTTTTCCCTTTTCAAACATGGAGGACGGCGGAGTAGACGGCGGTGAATTGCGTACTTCTAAAATAAATGGGATCTATGAATAAATCCCTTTGGTATTCTTCCAAACATTCCCGAATATAAAGGAAACAATATACACTATGATTACAATCGATGCATTTGCCTTTGGAATTCATTAGTAGTCGCCATTTTCCTGGCAACACGTTGCCATAACGATAAACATTTCTTATATTTACAAGATGAAACTGCCTGTTTTCAAACTTTGTTTGCATTCTGAAAATATTTGGTCGAAAGCAAATATGTGTGTCCAGATAAATTTATTAAATAAAATATAATTAAAGACAATGAGCTAAACATACATATACCTACATATATTTGTATTATCTTCAATATAAATTATATACTAAATAAAATGAATATTCAAGATGAATATTTATAAATTTAAGAATTTGTATATTTTTAAATTTGAAAATTTTAATTGATTTACAAACTTGGAAATTGCAGATTTGAGGAGGTAAAGACATAGAGGTTTAGAAGTGTGAGAATGAAGAAATTTGGGGAATGTATATCTAAAAATTTAATCTACAAATTTGTGCATTAGAAGAATAGAAAATTTCTAAATTTAGAGATTCAGACTTCTTTCCATCCATCATAAATATTTTTTAAAGATACGAAGTGGTTGACCAAAGTCGACCGCCATGTTGCGCATCATGGCCGCCATTTTGTGTCGCCCCGCGGCCATCTTGGGCAACCACGTGCAAACAGCGTTCCGAATCCATTTAACTCGATAGCACATTCTTAATCGTGTGAACTTGTCTATACTCCCATGTTTCTCTATCGATTTAATAATGTAATAAAGTACCAAAAGAATCAAGTAGCTATAACATGAAAATAAAAGCAGATTCCGAAGATAACCGGTAAAGGTAAAAGTGGAACGATCTGAGTTTTTCCGTAACTTAATTTCATCTAAGGGCATAATCGAGCAACATCGTACGATCATTATCAAATAACACGTATCGATAACGAGAACGATAAACCGAGTGCAATGGCATTAACAGAGTTATCTCTTATGGTAATACACAACGATCCAGCGTTTGATTATGCTGCGTACTCTCATTACGAGCATTTGCGGGATACGTTTCCTCTGTCCTCGTATTTTCTTTTACCGACCACTCGTTATGCCACTCCAATTACCAGTGAACGTTGCATTTGAATACAGCTCGATATATAATTAAAAGAAAAGGAGAGCCCTCGTTGGTAGATGACAGCCAGACCTTATATTTTTCTGCCTTGCTCCCTTTTGTTTCTCTTTACATCTATCCCTCGTCATCTTTCTTCCGCCACCCTTCATTTAAAGCGGACGACTACGCCAACGCTTCGGGGTAAACTTTCGTTCCTCGGAGACTGCCGTGGATATTCTGCATGGAGTGCCTCTGGGGAAAATGGCGGCGTTCGGGAAAATTACTGGGGAATTTTCAAGTTTATTTTCAAACCTTCACTTTTCTGATTTTCGGATCTTCAAGCCTCTAAATTTTTAATTTCCAATCTCAAAATTTTCTAATTTCCAAATTCTTAGATTTCCTAGACGTAAAATTGTAAAATTACTAGATTTCTATTTTCGCAAATTCCCAAGTTTGAATGTAATATCCCAAAATTTATAAATTGCAATAAAACAAAATTTCTATAAATTTATTTCCCCAATTCCAGATACACAAGCAAATTACTTTTCTAATTATCGGACTTCCAAATTTGTAAATTACAGATGTCCCAGTTTCCTCTTTTGATCTTTCAAAATGGCCGCCAAAGGTAGAAAAAGCTTCCCGTCATATTTATTACTTACGCTTACTAATGCACGTCACATCTGTGTGCATTAAATAAAAATGTCCTGTATTTCCTCTCGCGATCCTTCCACCTTCTGAACAAAATTCTTGTAATTCTGTCGAGTAATATTAAAACTGCATCCGTTACAGGAGTTTTCCGAATCAAACGTACCGTGGCGCCCTCCTGAGAACCGCAGTTCCACTGGAAAGTATAATTGGAACCGATGGACAATTCCGTCGGAAGGTCCTCGTTAAGATTCTTCAGTAATACGCCACTCGAGTCGCAGAAAATCTGCTATACAGAGGAAAAGGGAGAGAGTCCACTTCTCCCAGGGTAGATCCTTCTTTCCTCTTTTCCCTCTTTTTTAATACCGCGTTTATCATGCATTCACGGACAGAAGGTTATTATTCTGTCGTCGTTGGATCGTTAAAATGGGGCGGACTTAAGAGAGCACGGGACCAAGACGTAAAATGACAAATTTCTTTCGATTGTTACGGTATCGCTGCTTTTAATTATGAACGAGTTCTAAATCAAATTTAAACAAATTTGAATATAAATAATTACATATTAATGATAATTATATAAACTACACGATATACAGAATTATCAATGTAAAGGTTTTGCAAGTATGAAACATAAGACAAGACGTAAGATACTAATTTAAGTGAAGAAACCTTTAAAATTGAAGAAGGAGGCAGTAGAGGTAAATCGGGTGGGTTCGGATGCATTCGGTTCTTGTCGGCTGACTACTGCTCTGCGATTGGCGACAGGGGCGTCGACGAGCACTGTGGGCGTTCCTATTCTGTAAATATATTAGAAACAAGTTGAAAAGTATATTTTGAGAAAAACGAATGAAATTAACTGAAATCTAGTTTTTTATAGTACATGTTTATGAAAATCATAGAAACAACAAAGATATATTATAAAAAATCAGTCATTTATAATTTAAGATGTTAACCTGTATTTAACTTACCTTTCATAAAAACCCATAATCTTTTTCGCACTCTGACATTTCGCCCGAATGAGTCCGATTTCCGTCAGACACGCCACGTGTTCTCCGAACATCACCGAAGAGAAACGAAGTTAACCGATTTGCCTCTACTCGTCCTCACCGCGAATCTTACTACCCAGACTTTACACTCCGGCCATATACGTCTACGGGTCATATAGAGGACGAAGGTTATCTTGAATTAGCCGGTCAACTCGAAGTTCGTAGACGGTGTCCACCTATTTTGAGCGGTCCTGTATTCCTTGAGCGACAATGATCGTCGGAATAAACGCGATCGAACGAGCGAGAAAGTTGTATTGATAGGTAACGACGCGAGAAAGTATATACTATGACTAAATCCCTAACAGAGGGGCCCTTGGTGTAATTCATCGATCGAGCCCTGCACTCGTTGCCCCGTGCACGATAGCTCTTTGAGCGCCTGTGGACAGCAACTCCACCAGCGGCGGACAGCTTTACAAGCGTCTCGAATACCATTACAACGCTCGGTAACATCGTGTTGGCGTTATCGTGTACGCACGCGGTCCGTGTCCGTTGTTGTTGTTGTTGTTGGCCAACCGCGGATTCACCAGATGAACGGCACGCCGATTCTGTATTCACGGCCCGGGGATAATTCCTTGCCCCTAACAATATCAAGTCACCGTGAATTGCCCCATGAATCTCCGTACGAGCGTTTATTCGTGTGTCGGCCGCGTAACTCTCCGTAGATTTAGTGCGTTCGTCGAACACACCTGACCGAGCTGAACGGCCGGATGCCGGGCACCGCGTGCCCGGAACCGGTTGCTCTCGCCCGGATACCACTTTCAACGATTCTAACGGGTCATCTGCTCTGTAATGACGATCTACACGGACATTTGATAATAAGCCGATAAAATAAGGAAATACGAGCTACAGGTGATCCAATCAGATTGATCTTGAAATATGTTGTCAAGGAAGACATTCCCGACAACTTCTCTTTATATGTCTAATTGTCGCTCGCTCTTGGTTTTCCAGATATTCGCATAAATATATTCCGCGTTATATACTGGGTGTCTTTATAGTCATTATCTTCTAACTATATGAATTAAGTAATAATATAAACAATTATCTAATGAATTACACTGTTCAAAGTAACAGGAAGCAACAAAACCGGAGACAAAACAAAATGGCAGCCAAAAAAGAAACAAAATGGTTGCCAACAAGGAAACAAAGTTGTTACATGAATGAGAACAAAATGGATGCTGGATAAAGAAACAAAATGGTGCAGCACACTTTTCTAATGGACAACAAGTATCAAAATGAACACAATATAAAATGGCTGCCATAGAAGAAAGAAAATGGCTGCTAGTAAGAAAACAAAATTATTAAATGAAAAAGAACAAACTAGATGTTAGAGAAAAAACAAAATGCTGCATCACACTTTTCTAATGGACAACAAGCAACGAAATGGAAGCGAAGTAAAATGACTGCCAAGAAAGAAACAAAATGGCTGTCAGCAAGAAAACAAAGTCAGTAGAGGTAAATCGGGTGGGTTCGGATACGTTCGGTTCTTGTCGGCTGACTACTGCTCTGCGATTGGCGACAGGGGCGTCGACGAGCACTGTGGGCGTTCCTATTCTGTAAATATATTAGAAACAAGTTGAAAAGTATATTTTGAGAAAAACGAATGAAATTAACTGAAATCTAGTTTTTTATAGTACATGTTTATGAAAATCATAGAAACAACAAAGATATATTATAAAAAATCAGTCATTTATAATTTAAGATGTTAACCTGTATTTAACTTACCTTTCATAAAAACCCATCATCTTCTTCGCACTCTGCATTTCGCCCGAATGAGTCCGATTTCCGTCAAACACGCCACGTGTTCTCCGAACAGCACCGAAGAGAAACGAAGTTAACCGATTTGCCAAATTTAAGATGTTAACCTGTATTTAACTTACCTTTCATAAAAACCCATAATCTTTTTCGCACTCTGACATTTCGCCCGAATGAGTCCGATTTCCGTCAGACACGCCACGTGTTCTCCGAACATCACCGAAGAGAAACGAAGTTAACCGATTTGCCACTACTCGTCCTCACCGCGAATCTTACTACCCAGACTTTACACTCCGGCCATATACGTCTACGGGTCATATAGAGGACGAAGGTTATCTTGAATTTGCCGGTCAACTCGAAGTTCGTAGACGGTGTCCACCTATTTTGAGCGGTCCTGTATTCCTTGAGCGACAATGATCGTCGGAATAAACGCGATCGAACGAGCGAGAAAGTTGTATTGATAGGTAACGACGCGAGAAAGTATATACTATGACTAAATCCCTAACAGA
>NW_003797058.1:608493-621351 GCF_000220905.1 Megachile rotundata | reverse complement strand
TCAAGAATAATGAAACGCAACGGGATACAACCCCCGTCTAAATTCCTTTTATCTAAAAGTACGAAAATCGCTAGGAACTTGTCTTGACGAATTTATCGCATCAAAAATGATAATCCTACAGAATTAACAACGCAAGGTAGCGTGAAAAATAGGTGTAAATCGGGGTATCAGTTACACGAGGCTAACACAAAGGTGTCGAGCTGCGACGTTCCAAAGTTCGAGGAAGCTCATTACCTCGTCAGTTTGTTCACCGAGGTAGAAAGTGAATCGTAATTACGAATAAAGTTGGCCGTGACAAAGGTCGACGTGATTTTTCCTTCTCGTTAACGAGAGACAAGTTTTTCCGAGTAGCCGTCAAGGCATCCATTAAAGCGTCCCTCGACGATTCCCGGTAAACATCGGATGAAACCGGTCGATGAATCAAACCGGTTCGATCTGCAAAACTAATAACGTACTGACGTATCGCTTTTCCATTCAGGTTACTTGTTCACAATGGAACATCCGTTTTCGATTAATGCAAATATTCAGTCTTCGTGTCGTGTCATATTCATGACAGCAATTAAGTTTCTGTAACGAGAGCTAGTTTGTACCTTCGTCGTGAAGGTAGGACATCAGACATTTTGATGAGGACCTAAGAAGTTAGAGGTCTATGAATGTATCTTTGGATGAAGCTACTTATGAAGTTAGGCAGCTAGGAATGTATGTGGGTGTCTTTGGATGAGGCTACTTATGAAGTTAAACTATGGCATGTTTAGACCAAGCTACCCATGAAGATAGACATCTATTAATATAGGCATTTTTGGATGAAGCTACCTATGAAGTTAGACATCCATGAATCTAGGTGTCTTTAGTCCAAGCTACTTATGAGGATAGACATCTATGAATGTAGGTATCTTTAGACCAAGCTACTTATGAAGTTAAACGTCTATTAACCTAGGTATGTTTGGACCAAATTACCTATGAAGATAGACATCTATTAATATAGTTATCTTTGGATGAAGCTACCTATGAAGTTACACATCTATGAATCTAGGTGTCTTTAGTCCAAGCCACTTATGAGGATAGACATCTATGAATGTAGGTATCTTTAGACCAAGCTACATGTGAAGATAAACATCTATGAATATAGGTATCTTTAGACCAAGCTATATGTGAAGATAGACATCTATGAATGTAGGTGTCTTTAGACCAAGCTACTTATGAAGTTAAACGTCTATTAACCTACGTATGTTTGGACCAAGCTACCTATGAAGATAGACATCTATTAATATGGGTATCTTTGGATGAAGCTACCTATGAAGTTAGACATCTATGAATCTAGGTGTCTTTAGTCCAAGCTACTTATGAAGTTAGACGTCTATGAATGTATGTGTCTTTAGACCAAGCTACTTATGAAGTTAGACGTCTATGAATGTATGTGTCTTTAGACCAAGCTACATGTGAAGATAGATATCTATGAATGTAGGTATGTTTGGACCAAGCTACTTATAAAGTTAAACGTCTATTAACCTACGTATGTTTGGACCAAGCTACCTATGAAGATAGACATCTATTAATATGGGTATCTTTGGATGAAGCTACCTATGAAGCTAGACATCTATGAAGGTAGTTATCTTTGGACTTAGCTACCTACTGATGTAGATATCTGTGGACATAGGTATATTTGGACCTAGGTACCTACTGATCAAGACATCTGCGAATGTAGGTATCTTCGTATCTAGACATCTATGCATCCAGATAATTTAGGACCTATATACGTGTGGATCCAGGTATTTGTGAATCTAGATATCTTGGATCTACTGATGAACCTCAACATCTTTGGACCTCAGTCTCTATGGATTTGACTCTACATCCACATATTTGTAAATCTGGAAAACTTACTTAAATATCTCTGAATTTATTAAAATATCCCTGCATCCCTAAGCACAAGAACCTATGAATATACAAACCCACAAATGACCCAAAATTATACATCCCCTTTAACAACCACCCCCTTTAACACCACACCCTCTTCCAAAGACCTCTCAAACCCCTCTCGCAAAAGATACCAAAATAAACCTCAGACCCCGCAACACTTCAAGTTTCCTAACTACCCATACGACCCCCTCAAAAGTCCCCAAAAAGCAATCACTCGAAACAGCCAAAAATATCTCGTATCCAGCTAGGATAAAGATCTCGGCTCCGCAATGCCGAATAAACTGTCTCCATCAGAACGGAAAGTTTGGCCATCGTCGCTTAAATACGCGGTTATGCGTCGAGGACAAAGGACGGGTCTAGGGTGGTCCTCAGCGACGGGTGACAGAAGGGTGGCCAGAACAACGGAGCGTATGCGTCGAATTATGTGCATCGATTCACCCGAAAATGGGAAAACTTTTGCGACGCTCGATCGTCTGGGGCGTATCTTGTTGGCCGGCCAAGTTCAGAGCCGGTGCAAAAGTGGCGGGGTGGTTTAGGTGGGGTGGTTTAGGCTGGCCACCCTGGCGTACAGTTGCGTTCGTCATGTTACCTACGTCTGGACGAGCATGCTTCGATGCTTTACTGGTCGGTTAACGATCTGTTCTGTGGACAGGGATTTTGGCAACGGACGACGTCGCGTCCGATACACGGCCAGACTAACGTTCATTACATTGCGTTCGACTGCGAGTTTCGGGGTTTTTGTTGTTTTGTTGTTTAGAGGGGGGTTTCTTTGGTAATGTTCACATGAGAGGTCTGATTATTTAGGGATTTGGAGATTTGGGAAATTGGGAATTTGGGAATTTGGGAATTTGGGAATTTGGGAATTTGGGGATTTGGGGATTTGGGGATTTGGGGATTTGGGGATTTGGGGATTTGGGGATTTGGGGATTTGGGGATTTGGGGATTTGGGGATTTGGGGATTTGGGGATTTGGGGATTTGGGGATTTGGGAATTTGGGAATTTGGGGATTTCGAGATTTGGGAATTTGGGATTTTGGGATTTTGGGATATTGGAAATTTGGGATTTTGGGAACTCAGAAATTTAGGGAGTTGGGAAATTAGGGAATTGGGAAATTAGGGAATGGGAGAATTAGGGAATCGGGGAATTAGGGAATCGGGGAATTAGAGAATCGGGGAATCGGGGAATTAGGGAATCTGGAAATTAGGGAAACGGGGAATTAGGGAATCGGGAAATTAGGGAATCGGGGTATTATGGAATCGGAGAATTAGGGAATCGGGGAATTAGGGAATTGGGAAATTAGAGAATCGGGGAATTAGGCAATCGAGGAATTAGGGAATCGGGGAATTAGAGAATCGGGGAATTAGGGAATCGGGGAAATTAGGGAATCGGGGAATTAGGCAATCGGGGAATTAGGGAATCGGGGAATTAGGGAATCGGGGAATCAGGGAATCGGGGAATTAGGGAATCTGGAAATTAGGGAATCGGGGAATTAGGGAATCGGGGAATTAGGGAATCGGGGAATTAGGGAATCGGGGAATTAGGGAATCTGGAAATTAGGAAATCGGGGAATTAGGGAATCGGGAAATTAGGGAATCGAGAAATTAGGGAATCGGGGAATTAGGGAATCGGGGAATTAGAGAATGGGGGAATTAGGGTATTGGGAAATTCGGAAATTGGGAAACTAGAAATTTGGATAATTGAGAAACTGGGAAATTTGGAATATGGGAAATTAGGGAATTAGGAAGTTTGAGAATTGGGAAATTTGGAATATGGGAAATTAGGAAATTAGGAAGTTTGAGAATTGGGAAATTTAAGAATTGGGAAATTAGTGAATTACGAAATTAGGGAACTGGGAAATTCAAGATTTGGGGATTTGTAAATTTGAAAGCTTGAAAATACAGAAATCCAAAACTGCAAAGAATTAGAAATTTAGAAGCTTGAAAATTCAAAGATTTGAAAATTTGAAGATATAAACATTTTTGAAACTTGACACCTCAAGAAATTAAAGCTCTCTTAAAAGAAAGAAATGGTCTGACCATACGCTGACTAGTACTACTGAATTTCATAAAAATTTTTCTTTGTCGTTATTGAAATAGTATTTTTATTAAATAATTGAACGTATAATATTCGTCAAGTCTATTGCTGCTTTTTGAACACACGAAAGCGTATTTTCTACTTAATTTCAGAAAGAGCATGGTTGTAAATAAAGCAACGAAACACATTCGCGAGAAAGGCAGGCAGTAGAGAAGATTCAGACAAGTGACTGACAGCTGTCGATCGTGGTCAAGATTGATCGAACCGAGAAAAAAGCTGCTTGCTTTTTTACTCACTTTTCATCTCCCCTGAAAATTGCTCGGGAATAAACATTTTATGAGATTCAGAAAATGTTGGCAGCCAAAATTGAGCTTCTCATGCATTTCGCTTCGTTTGCAACCCAATTTTAAAACAAATATTTTTATTTAAATCTTTCCGTATTTTTCTCCAATTTTTTATAAAAATTTGAAAATTATTCGTTGATCTGTTAAATTAAAATTAAGGTATTAATTAGATTAAAATTAAGGGGTTAAAATAAAATTAAAATTAAGAGATTAAAATAAAATTAAAATGAATGCATTTCAGTTAATGAGCTCATTAATTAAATTGAAATTAATATATTTAAGTTGGAATTATTTTTTATTAATATTTAGAAATAATTACTGCGCATCGGTATTAATTCAATTAAAATTAATTTATTAAATCCTAATTAATTATTATCAAAGTAAATTTCGAGCAAGCTGAAATTAATATTGCAAACATAGGCAGAATTTCACACCTCCAATTTTCTTTCCAAATTAAATTTCTTATCTCAAACTTTGCGAAGATCCTTTTACGCAATATGGTAAATTCTTAAAGTACGAGAGAAAACAAATTTCTTCTCAAGCCCCATTGTGTACATTAATTTCCATTTAAGTATCGACGAAACGAACAACTCGACGAATTTTTAATAAACGCAATTTATCCGCTTATTAGCCACAACGAAATTCTCCGTTTCTCTTCTTTTGACATCCCCCTTTTCCCCTCATCTGACAATTCTCCCCGCAGATGTTTCATTCTTCGCAATTCTTTAGAATTAGTCCGTCTCACTCGGTTTTTTTCGTCGCCTGGTTCGCGGTAAGAGTCGCAAAGCCATTCAAACGTTTGAAAGCTATGGCCGCTTCTTTTTAAAGTGTTCCGCTTATTCTGAATCACCGGCAGCTTTTGTGGGCGTCGGATGACGTCCCGTGAAAATTTAGACGTCGCGATTAAAAAATGCCGGCTACCAGATTCATCTCGAGGAACCGTTTCGACGATCTGTGATTTATGTTCGAGTTAAAAAGTGTGGCTCCAGGGTCTCTTAATCTCTTGGGCTGAACTCTGCTTCTATGCCAGAGTTCGACTACGTGTGACAATGTTCTCTACGAGTGGAACGAAGTTTTTCACGATTAAATTATAATTTTTCCCAAAGATACATATACTTTAACCTTGATACTTTTTTCGAAAATTCACAAAATAATTTCTCAATGTTGACAATATGTATTAGTGCAAGAGGTCCCATGGTGCCTAAACTTGGCACCTTTTATTTACATGTAATGTACTTTTGTGGGATTTGTTAATACTCTTCTGAAACGTGGTGAAGGCAAAAATGTGCGAATCGAAACATATGAAAACGATCGTTCAATTGAAACGGTGGCGAGCGAGCCGGTAGAGTGAGCCACTATGGCGCTAATCTACGATGACGTTCGCGAAAGCCACTATAGTGGACCATCGTACAGAGAGATGGTCCGCCACTATAGTAGCGCGACGTACCTAAGAGGTTAAAATGGTATCCTTTTGTAGCCTAGCGCGGACCATGGAGAGATCCTGTTTCATGACTGCGCTACCCGACAAGACGCTCCGTACCGCGTCGCATCGAACTTTCTACTTAAAATTACATTAAAAACGAGATATTATTTCAATTCAAATATTATTTAATAAGAGTAACAAATGTAAACTTGTGTTTTCATATAATTTATGATGACATCCGCGAAGGTCACTATAGTGGACCATCGTGTAGAGGGATGGTGTTCGCCACTATAGTAACGCATCGTACCTAAGAGGTTAAAATGGTACCCTTTTGTAGCCTAGCGCGGACCATGGAGAGTTCCTGTTTTATGACTACGCTACTGGACAAGAGAGTTCAAGTAGTAGTAGTCAAGATTTGATCAGACATCTTTGTCTTCAGAATTTAATGCGTGTTTCCTTACTCATATGTGTATAACCTGTGACATTTGTATAATTACACATATGTGTATAATATGAGACATAGGTATAATTACACCCATATGTATAATCTGTGACGTTGCTAAAATTATACATACGTGTATAATGTAACATACATAACCCATGTCTCATACGTATAATTACAAATCACACGTCATATCGCACTTATTTTTCAAGACAAAGAATATTGACTTTCCTAAGCTAATCACTCTATTTAACTCCTCGCAAATGATCAATATGATACTCCTATAATTACACATACGTGATACGTGTAATCTCATAATTTCACATCTGCATAATTTCGCACACGAGATTTTTACTTTCCTACAAAACATGACATCTTATAATCTCTTACAGAGATTTTTGCATCTCTTTAAAATTACACAGATATAATACCAGAATATCCATAGTATAAAATACTAAAATTAAGTCCGACAATTATTGTGCGTCCTAATCTTCTCGCATTTTCACACGCAGTCGAACCTGTTGAAATGCGGTTAATCGGCAACCTGTCGACCGGAATCTTGAAACCACGAAGCCAAGAAAGGAAACGGCTAAATGACCAGTCCCGTTTCCGGTCGTACATCAATGCAGGAACGCCTAGTGCGTGACTCGGTCTGCTTACTTTTTTCGACGCCTTCACGGCTCAATTTGTCTGCATAGTCGATAATTAGCACGAACGCGGTTTATCGTTTCTTTGATGAATGTCCTTGCACCAACTGCGTATCGATCGGAAATTGAATATCATTTCCTGGAACACGGTTTTTGTCGACAGGCGTTCTCGGGATGAATGATGATTGATGTTTCTTTCGAACCTCAATTTGTTTGGTTTTAATTATGCGTAACCACTGAATGCGGTTAGTTGTTATGGTAGTAATACGTACAATTCTTAAATGGTATTCTTAATTCATATTTTTGTTTGCAAACTTTACCTAATAGTTCATTTAATAAGAACTAGTTTTGAGTTGGAGGATTTAGGGATATTGGGAATATTGGTAGTGGGAATTTTTGAATTAGAGGTTTAAGGATTTGGGGAATTTTTGGTTTTGGGCTTTAGAAGTTGGGGAATTTTGGAATTGGGGATTTAGAAATTTGGTATTTTTGGAATTGGGAATTTAGGAATTGGGAAATTTTGAAATTGGGAATTTAGGGATTGAGCAATCATAGAATTAGCAATTTGGGATTGGCAATTTTGCAATTGGTAATTTAGAGATTGGAGGATTCTGCAATTGCAGAATTATGGAATTGGCAATTTTGGAATTGGGAATTTGGGAATTGCAGGATTCCGGAATACGCGGGAATTACAGAATTGGCAATTCGGGAATTGCAGAATCATGGAATTGGCAATTTTGGAATTGGGAATTTGGGAATTGGTGAATTACGGAATTGGCAATTTTGGAATTGGGAATTCCGGAATTGGCAATTTTGGAATTGGAAATTTAGGAATTGAGAAATTCTGGAATTGGCAATTTTGGAATTCGGGAATTCTGGAATTGGGGAATTATGGAAATGGCAATTTTGCAATTGGACAATTATGGAATTGGCAATTTTGCAATTGTGAATTTAGGGATTGGCGGATTCTGCAGTTGCAGAATTATGGAATTGGCAATTTTGGAATTGGGAATTTAGGGATTGAGGGATTCTGGAATTGCAGAATTATGGAATTGACTATTTTGCAATTGGAAATTTAGGGACTGGGGGCTCTGGAATTGGAAATATTGGAATTGGCAATTTTGGAATTGAGAATTTAGGGATTGGGGGTTCTGGAATTGCAGAATTTAGGGACTGGGGGATTCTGGAATTGCAGAATTATAGAATTGGCAATTTTGGAATTGGGAATTTAGGGATTGAGGGATTCTGGAATTGCAGAATTATGGAATTGACTATTTTGCAATTGGAAATTTAGGGACTGGGGGCTCTGGAATTGGAAATATTGGAATTGGCAATTTTGGAATTGAGAATTTAGGGATTGGGGGTTCTGGAATTGCAGAATTTAGGGACTGGGAGATTCTGGAATTGCAGAATTATAGAATTGGGAATTTGGGAATTGGAGGATTCAGGAATGGGGGAATTATGGAATTGACAACTTTGGAATTGGAAATTTAGAGATTGGGGATTCTGGAATTGGGAATTTGGGAATTGAGGAATTATGGAATGGGCAAATATATTAATGGGAAATTCTGGAATTGGGAATTTAGGGATTGGAGGATTCTGGAATTGCAGAATTATGGAATTGCAATTTTTAGAATTGGGAATTTGGGGATTGGGTGATTCGGGAATTATAGAATTGGGAACTTATGGAATTGGCACTTTATAAATTTCGTAATTTTGGAATTGCGAATATAGAAATTGGGATTTCTGGAATTGTGAATTTGTGTATTTGGGAATTTCGGAATTGAAATTGTTAAAATTGGTACTGCATCATGTATCTCATAAATTATACCATTTATACAGTCGTTCCAATTCTAAAAACGTGAAAAATTCTGAAAATTCCTACTAATAATGGCCTATGCATTATAATTTTTGAAACATTCTAAAAAGACCCTTATAATTTCCGAAACTTTCCAAAATGAAAGTACCATATAATTTCCAAAACTTTCGAAAACCTTTGAGAATTTTTGAGGAACGAACTAAAAATTTATCGTCGAAGTGCATTCAGACCGGTTCGCAATCAGGATAACCTCTTTAAGGGGAAAAGTTTTTATCGGACCAGTTCCTCTAACTAAAACAATTTCATTAAATCCCCCGACCGATAATCGCACCATCAAATTCCCATAACGATCGCATCACGTTAGCCAACGAACGATAATCACGTTACAGGAGAGTGTTCGATAATTCCATCCACGCTTGAAATTATTAAAAAAAAAAAAGAAGAAAATAGAGAGGGAAGAAATGAAAAATCACAACGTCAAGCCCTGAATCTAATCGAGGTTCGAGCTTCCAAACCATCGAAGCCCGACGATAATCTCTATCGAGACCTCGAACAATAACTCTCCCATCGAAGCGCCACGACAATTACACCGTGAATGTCGAGTGATAATTACACTTCGACAACTCTCAAACAATTACACTATCGAACGAAGGATCAGAAGGTAGAGCTCATCGAAAGATTTAATGTCAATAATCCTCTTTTCTGCCGTTTGGCTGACGGGACTCGATTCGACGGTTTGTAATTAGGAAATTAGGAAATTAAGAAATTAAGAAATTAGGAAATTAGGAAATTAGGAAATTAGGAAATTAAGAAATTAAGAAATTAAGAAATTAGGAAATTAAGGAATTAAGGAATTAAGGAATTAGGAAATTAGGGAGTTATAGAGTGGAAAAATTAGGAAATTAGGAAATTAGGGAATTAGGGAATTAGGAAATTAGGAAATTAGGAAATTAGGAAATCAGGAAATTAGGAAATTAGGAAATTAGGAAATTAGGAAGTTAGGAAGTTAGGAAGTTAGGAAGTTAGGAAGTTAGGAAGTTAGGAAGTTAGGAAGTTAGGAAGTTAGGAAGTTAGGAAGTTAGGAAGTTAGGAAATTAGGAAATTAGGAAATTAGGAAGTTAGGAAGTTAGGAAGTTAGGAAGTGAGGAAATTAGGAAATTAGGAAACTAGGAAACTAGGAAACTAGGAAATTAGGAAATTAGGAAATTAGGAAATTAACAAATTAGGAAATTAGGAAATTAGGAAATTAGGAAATTAGGAAATTAAGAAATCGTGAAATTTGGAATTAAGGAGATTAAGGAATTAAAGAATTAAGGCATTAAGGCATTAGGGACTGAGGAATTAAGAAGATGAGGAAATTAGAAAATTTGGAATTGAAAAACTACAAAATTAGGAAATTAGGAAATTGGGAAACTGGGAAACTTAGAGAATGGAAAACTAGAAAATGGAGATGTTATGAAACTAGGAATTTGGGAAATTACAGAGTTGGGAAATAGAGAAATAGAGAAATTGGAAAACTGGGAAACTGGGAAATTAGAAAATTGGAAAATTGGAAAATTGGGAAATTGGAAAATTTGAAAATGGAAAATTAAGTAATTGAGAAGTGGGAAAATTGGGAAATGGAAAACTAGACATTTGGGAAATTAGGGAATGGGGAAATTGAGAAATTAGAAAATTGGGAAGTGGAAAATTAGAAATTTGGGAAGTTAGGGAATTGGGAAATTGAAAAATTGGGAAATTGAGAAATTGAGAAATTGAGAAATTGAGAAATTGAGAAATTGAGGAATCGAGAAATTGGGAAATTGGGAAATTGGGAAATTGGGAAATTAGGAAGTTGAGACATTGGTAAATTGGGAAATTGAAAAATTAAAAAATTGAGAAAGTGGGGAATTAGAAAATTGGGAAATGGAAAATTAGAATATTGAGAAGTTGGAAAACTAGAAATTTGAGAAGTTAGTGTATTGGGAAATTGGAAAATAGGGAAATTTGGAAATTGGAAAATTGGAAAATTGGAAAATTGGGAAATTGGGAAATTAGGAAATTGAGACATTGGGAAATTGGGAAATTGGGATCTTTGGAATTTGGGAAATTGGGAAATTGGAGAATTAGAAAATTGGGAAGTGGAAAATTAGAAAATTGAGAAGTTGGAAAACTAGAAATTTGAAAAATTACGTATTAGAAAATTGTGAAGTTCGAAAACTACGAATTTCTGAAGTTAGAGAATTTAACAATTCCAAGAACAAAAGTTCATCAAAATAAGAAAGCCCCTCCAAATCAGCCGATTCTCGAATTTCAATAACGAAAATCCTCAACACCTAGCATCAACTCTCCGATATCAAATCAATTCGTTAACATTATGCAGAAAGATTAACATTATTTATCAGATATCTCGATCGCAGCATCTCATCCGATTTTCCATAACGAGGATCCCTTTGGCTGGGGCAAACGTGCAATTTCGAGCATTACCATGGCATCTAATACAATCCGCGGCGTCTTTTGTGTTCGCATTTATATTGCTCCTTTTGTAGAACGGCGCATCGACGAAGACGCTTTCGAGCAGCGAGCTTGCAGAAGAGAAAGAAGCCAGAAAAGGAGAAGAAATCATCCCCGCCCCCGGTTTTCGCATCAATACCCTCGCCACCGATTCCATTCAGTTCTGGTCTGCTCGTAGATAGCATATCGAGTGAGAACGTTCGTTTATTCGCCGTACAAAGGGATGAACGCAACCCCCATTAGCATGCGCTACCATCCCCTATTTGCGTTCGTCTACTTTCCTTCTTATTAAACGGTTATAATAATTCTGAAAAAATACAGAAAATGTGCCAGCCAATGTGTATTTCATATCTCGGGATACCGTAAACAAGAAATGCAGACCAAATCAGTTATAGCACTTCATAAACGAACCATCTGAATTAACGCTAGGTTTACGTCCTTTTAAAGAAGATATGAAATATGAAAATTAGAAATATCAGTTTGATACTTTGACAACTTGATAATTGGGTCACAACCTAATCTAGATGCCAACCTGGGTGCTAACCTAACCTAGATGCTGACCAACCTACCTGGATGTTAACCTAACCTAGATGGATGCCAGAAGCTTATAGTCTACCAGGTGCCAGAATGAGTGCATTTCAAATGTCGAGCTACCGTAAACATATAGGTGGAACAAGAGACTCAGAGATTTTAAAGTCCAAACGTAAACGTGTCCGAAACTATCGAAAACGATACCGCACACGATTATTATTGATTTCACGACGACCGACGTCGATGACGACCAAGTATGGTCGACGATGAGTTACAGAGCTTTCAACGTGCTTCCAGGCGATCTGTGTGAAAAATTATCGAAACCAAACGGTTTTTTATCGATTCGACACGACGGGTTGCCGCCAAAATCTATACAGCAAATTTAGGCTGTCTCCATCCTCAAAATTTCGAGTGGAAGGACGCAAAATTGCGGATTGTAGTGTGTGGATAAACGAATAAATGCAAATCAAGTCTTACTATGTTGAGTAATTATAGTATTTGCATAAGTGTATGGTTACAAAAACACATCTCAAGACTAACCTAATTTCAAAATAATAGAACCTCCCCATAACTAAATCTCAATATAGCCTCATTTAAATATAATCAAATCCCTAGATAATTAAATCCCAATATAGCCTAATCTCAGTACAATCAAATCCCTATATAAGTAAATCCTAATATAATCAAATCCCAATATAATTTCAATATACTGAAATTCTCAGATAATTAAATTCTAATACAATCGGATCTCAGTACAGTGAAGTCCCTAGATAACAAGATCCCAATATAATGAATTTTCAATATCTTCAAATTTCTAGATAAGTAAATCTAACCAGAATATGATCTTAGTATAATCAAATCCACGGATAACTGAATTCCAATACAATTAAATCTTGATGTAATCAAACCTCTATATAATGAAATCCCAATAAGATTCCTGTGCAACCAAGATTCCTATATAAGCAAGTCTTCGTGTTTCCAAAACTCTATATTTACCCTTAATTCTCTATCTTTCTATCTTCTTGTGTAACCATACCTTCAAATCTTTATGTTCTTATATTATGTTACTTAGACCTCTGTATTGTAGTATCTCTATGTCCCACTATCTACAAGTTCCGCTATCCACATGTTCCACTATCCACATATCTTACTATCCACATGTCCCACTATCTCTACATCCCACTATCCACATATCCCACTATCCACAT
>NW_003797058.1:576419-608439 GCF_000220905.1 Megachile rotundata | reverse complement strand
TCCACATGTCCCACTATCCATATATCCCACTATCCACATGTCCCACTATCCACATGTCCCACTGTCCACATGTCCCACTGTCCACATATCCCACTATCCACATATCCCACTGTCCACATGTCCCACTATCTCTACATCCCACTATCCACATATCCCACTATTCACATGTCCCACTATCTCTACATCCCACTATCTCTACATCCCACTATCCACATATTCCACTATCCACATGTCCCACTATCTCTACATCCCACTATCCACATATCCCACTATCCACATGTCCCACTACTCACATGTTCCACTATCCACATATCCCACTATCCACATGTCCCACTATCCACATATCCCACTATCCACATGTTCCACTATTCCTACATCCCACTAATCATATATCCCACTATACCTACATCTCACTATCCCTATAACCCTATCTCCATAAGTCCCGCACCCCTACATTTCAATCTCCCTACTTCCTACTATCTCTCCATCCCAATATCCCCATATACAAAAATTCCTACACCCCAATATCCTCACATCGCCCTAACCTTGCATCCTAATATCCCTATAACCCTATATCCCTACATTGTATCCTATAACCTAACCCAACTTTCCCACATCCTAACAACACTACATTTCAATCTCCTTACTCCCAAACATCCCAATATCTCCACATCTCAACATCCTCCACCCCCTTCCCTATACCCCAACCTAACCCAACCGCACATCCCCAAATGCCAATACCCCCGTCAGAATCAAGCAAATAGATGAAAATGGCGAAGAAGAGTTAAGTAGATCGATCCGGTGTTCATAGTCTGTTTGCAGAGGGTAGTTAAGACGTCCCCCTCCTGTTTGCGAGGGTGAGATCGAGACGGAATCTCCCGGATGGTTGAAAGGTTCTCGAGTAACATTTTCGATGGGGTAACAGATTCGATGGAGTTGAAGCTTTTTTTAGGTGATTTCCAGAAGCTACGTGTAGGCTGAGGGGTTGACGTAATGTTATGTTCTGTGTCAGTAGGTTTAGGGGTGAAGAGAGCGTGTTCCTGACGCGTAAGTAGGCTTACGTAATAATCTTGGCACACGGGGTGGAAACGAGACGCGAATGAGGACAAGGGGTCCCGGTGTGTGTCTGTGTGTGTGAGAGAAATGTCACCGAGGGTTGCGAAATTATTCACTGCTCTTTTAAATAAATGGTTTACGTGAGTGATCAAATTATAGTGATCCCTTACGAATTATGGTCTTTGGAGTCTGAACGGAAATGGGGGATGGAAATGTAATGGAAACATTTTTTAATTGTGACGAATGTTTTTTAGCGTACTATTGGTATAATTGTGTAGGGATTTTTGAATAGTTTGTAAATTATTTGGAGATTTTTTGTGGGGATTTATTTTGGCAAGGAAAGTAATTAATTTTTTATTAATTATGTGATGGTATAATTTGTTTGATTATAAGTTGGGAAATTGTGGAATTAGGAAGGTGGGAAATTAGGAAGCTGGGAAATTAGGGAGTTGGGAAATTAGGGAATTGGGAAATTAGAGAACTGAGAAATCAAGGAGTTGGGAAATTAGTGAGGTGGGAAATTAGTGAGGTGGGAAATTAGGGAGTTCGGAAAATGGATAATTGGAAAATTAGGGAACTGGGAAATTAGAGGGTTGAGAAATTAGAAAGTTGGGAAATTAGGAAAATGGGAAATTAGGGAGTTGGCAAATTAGATAATTGGGAAATTAGAGAATTGAGAAATCATGGAGTTGGGAAATTAGATAATTGGAAAATTAGGGAACTGGGAAATTAGAGGGCTGGGAAATTAGGGAGTTGAGAAATTAGAAAGTTGGGAAATTAGGAAAATGGAAAATTAGAGAATTGGGAAATTAGGGAGTTGGGAAATTAGATAATTGGAAAATTAGGGAACTGGGAAATTAGAGGGCTGGGAAATTAGGCAGTTGGGAAATTTGAAAGTTGGAAAATTAGGAGAATGGGAAATTAGGGAGTTGTGAAATTGAAGATTTGGGAAACTAGAGAATTGGGAAATTAGGAAAATGAGAAATTAGGGAGTTGGGAAATTGGAAAATTGATAAATTAATTTTCCACTTTTCTCTTTCTCCCCCAAATAAAATCTTCTTCAAAAATGAAGTGTAAAATTTTTAAAACTGTACCAATAATGCTTATTATTGAATAAATAAAATAATAAAGTGATACAATATCAAGCATTAATTTAATTCAAACAAAGAAATATCATTGTTTAAAATATTATTTAAAATGATTATTTCAAAATGAATTGTCGAATAACAATACACAGATACTTTCAAGCTGTCAATAAATGAAACTCGTTACCCGAGCAATTAAATAATCGGATGATTATATGATAAACGAAGAATAATTCGGTTAACGCTAAAAAGGAAGAATTACGTGTTCGAGCGGTGGACATTTATAGAACCATAAAATCACCATTAAAATACCATGAAATCATCTAAAAACCGACTTTGAAAACACTTTAACCGTCGCAAACGATCATAAATGAAACATGAAGCGACGAAGCAGGATTGCTATGAAATCACTCGAAATTAAATTGAACCTGTCATTTTAGAGACGATCGTGCGTTCAGCAAACATAAATCCCCGAGAATATTCGCGAATATTCGCATTATGCAATCTAGGGAATCCATTAAACCTCAGGGAGAGTGTGTTTCTGAGCGGTATGAAATTGTTTAAACTATTTAGGTTGATGTGTATTAAATAACCGGTTTTTTGTTAAGTTAGGTTAGGTTCGGTAGTCAAATAAAAACTCTAAGTAGTTTGGTGAAAAGGGAACTATTAATTATTTGTATTTGTATTATTTGTATACTCGATACTTTCCCAATTTGCTAATTCCTCATCTCTCTACTTTCCCAACTTCCTAATTTCCCAACTCACTGATTTCCCAACTCTCTAATTACCCAACTCGCTGATTTCCCAACTCTCTAATTTCCCAATTCGCTAATTTCCCAACTCGCTGTTTTCCCAACTCTCTAATTTCCCATCTCGCTAATTTCCCAGCTATCTAATTTCCCAATTCCCTAATTTCCCAACTCACTAAGCTCCCAACTCCCTAATGTCCCAACCCCCTAATTTCCCAGCCCTCTAATTTTCGAACTCCCTAATTTCCTAACTTCCTAATTTCTCAATTCGCTAATTTCCCAACTCGCTGTTTTCCCAACTCTTTAATTTCCCATCTCGCTAATTTCCCAGCTATCTAATTTCCCAATTCCCTAATTTCCCAACTCTCTAAGCTCCCAACTCCCTAATGTCCCAAACCCCTAATTTCCCAGCCCTCTAATTTCCCAACTCCCTAATTTCCTAACTTCCTAATTTCCCAATTCCCTAATTTCTCAACTCCCTAATGTCCCAACCCTCTAATTTCCAACCTCCTAATTAGTGAGTTCATCAACTTTTATTCACTGCATTTGGTACACTTTTTACTACATCTTTTTAATTTTTATTTATTTTAATATATCATTTTTAAATATGTATTTGTACCAATGCATTTTCAGTATGGACATTGCGTTATATTCCATTACTGAATTTATACTGCACGTGGATAATGTATTCGTTTATTTTTAATACGTTATTTAATATTACATAAACATGTCGTTTATTAACTTCCATTACTATATATATAAAATTTATCCATTTAATTAAATACCCTCTTCAATCTCTTTTATTGAAACATTTTATCAATTTTTTTGCAACTTTCATGAAACTCCTATGTTTATTTATTCTGAATTTAATTTATGTTACACAGTTTCTTCAATCTTTCATTTACTATTCTGTAAAAGAGGTGGAAACATTAGTTTATGTTAGGTTGGGTTTTAGGTTAGATTTTAGATTAGATTTTGGGTTAGATTTTAAGTTAGATTTTGGGTTAAATTTTAGATTAGATTTTAGGTTAGATTTTGGGTTAGGTTTTAGGTTAGATTTTGGGTTAGATTTTAGGTTAGATTTTACGTTAGATTTTGGGTTAAATGTTAGGTTAGATTTTGGGTTAGGTTTTAGGTTAGATTTTGGGTTAGATTTTACGTTAGATTTTGGGTTAAATTTTAGATTAGATTTTATGTTAGGTTAGGTTGGTCCAAGACATTCGTTCAAGTTAAATTTAATGTTCTAATTTTTTAAGTTACACAATTCAGTATTTTATGAATATTTGCAATTGAATAATTTTATATTAATAATATGTCTTATTAATACTTCCAACTAAACAATACCGGAAAGTCAATTACTCGAATTTCGCTGTTTATTATGAACCAAATTCCAAATGGCAGCCGCGTAATGGTATTTCAACAAGATTTACTATAGCTTCAACGATAATGATTCTATTGAGACACTCTGCAACACCGGACTCATTAGCGAATAAATCAAAATTATAGCTTATTATCATAATCATTATTGAAATTCTGCTATCACACTATTTAACTGCAATTATAAAGTCATTATTCGGCCATGACATTTCGATCACACGTTGATGGCCAAGTTATCGTTGAGTTTTGATGGCGTAATTAGTATTTAGCTTCGATCATATTCTAAAACTTCGATAGTGGATGGGATAGTTATTGAACGCTCATTAATTACTCGAATCGGTACAGCAAAATTATTAATAATTTTCAATGAAATTGAATAATTTAAATAATTTGTAACCTAAACCATTTTTACGGTAAACCTAACCTAACATAACTTCGAACATGTCTAAGTTAAACTTAACATAACTTAACCTAACTTAAATAATATTTGAGTTAAACCTAACGTAACCTAAGCTAAATAAAGTCATTTATCTAATCTAACATTACCTAACTTGAATCATTTTAAGTTAAACCTAACCGAACTAAAATCATTTTAAGTTAAACCTAACCTAACTTAAACCATTTTAAGTTAAACCTAACGTAACTGAAATCATTTTAAATTAAACCTAACCTAAGTGAAATCATTTTAAGTTAAACCTAACCTAACTCAAATCATTCAAAATTAAACCTAACCTAACTTAAATCATTTTAGGTTAAACCTAACCGAACTGAAATCATTTTAAGTTAAACCTAACCTAACTTAAATCATGTTAGGTTGAACCTAACCTAACTTAAATCATTTTAAGTTAAACCTAACCTAACTGAAATCATTTTAAGTTAAACCTAACGTAACTTAACATAACTTAAATCAATTTTGAGTAAAAATTATCTTCAAAAAATAGCATAATTAAAATTATAAATTTATTACTTAATGTTTATATTTTTTTACAACTAATTTCGTGAATTTAATTTCATATTTAATTTAAAAAATTTTTAAAGCAATTTAAATTAGCAATTTTTGCCAATAAAATCATACGAAATATTTTTGAGGTTAGGTTGCGTTCTAATTTTTCTCTTCAAACGTGAAAACAAGAGGATAATTGAAAGAGGACTAGGAAGAAGAGGCAAACAACGTTAATTGGACTTTGTTTTGTAACAATGCATCGAACAGTGACGCCGATCATAATGCGAGAGTACAATTATGTTTCATGCTTCGTTAAAAGCGAATCTCTTCGAAATCGATGACCGATCGTCCATCGTGTTTCAATAATCGTTTCGTTGGTTATTGAAATAATTAGCAGATAATGTCGTCATTGTGCGATCGTGAACGTATTGGGGTCGCATAATTGTTAGAATTATTAAACGCTGTAAATGGAAATAGGATATATTGCAGAATATTTAGGAAGGTTTAATGCGAAGCTTGGTAAGAAATTTTTATAGTCTTTTTTTGTTTAGGAAGATTTGGAGAAATTTGAAAATTTCAAACCTAGAAATTGCAAATATAAAAGTTTCAGAATGAAAATTTTCAAATGTAAAAGTTCAAATATTATAAAATTCGATGTTACTGATACTAATGATCCATTATTATAATATTCCGATAAAGTACCTAATCACTAAACAAAAAATTGCCATTCATTCATGAAAAAAAATAAGTCAAAAAAATTTAGTATTATCAGGAAAGAGTTCTCTGCCTTTACTTTCCTTTTACCTCGAAGGTCTCATCTTTTTCCTGCAAAAAGAAATATAAAATAATAAAAGATGTTAGAATGCTTCTTTTCTGTCCCCTTTACATAGAACGCTGGTGCGTTTGTCCTTCATCTGTATGCAAATTTTGCATTAACAATGTAGGAGCAGTTCTTGCGAACAAGAGGAAAACTAGCAAGCCTAATGACGGCGTTCAAAATTAAACAAGTAGCTAAGATCAACGTTGAAACACGGTAATTTCGAAGTTCCTTTTCTCTAAATTTAAAAATCTAAATCTTAATTCGCACATTTAAAAATCTAAATTGCAATTTCTACTTTTAAAACTTTAAATTTCAATGTGTGAGTTCAAACATTGAAATGTTTCCCAGTTAAAAAACTTATGAACGTAATAGAATTTGTTCGTTTGGCTGCATGCCATAGGCCGCCATTTTGTGACAGTCCCGGCCATCTTAGGTCCACGTACGAGAATACAGGTTTACGACTATAATTATATCATTTGTTGTCAAAATTGTCTTAGGTCAAAATAATTACTAAATACTTTTGACGCATTCGTGACGCACTCCTAACGCACTCTTGACGCATTCCTGACGTATTCTTGACGCACTTCTGACGCACTCTTCACACTCTTGACGCATTCGTGACACACTTGTGACACACTTTTAACGCATTCGTGACGCATTCTTGACGCACTCCAGACGTATTCGTGACGCACTTCTGACGCACTCCTGACACATTATTGACGCATTCGTGACACACGTGTGACAAACTTTTAACGCATTCGTGACGCATTCTTGACGCACTCCTGGCGCACTCTTTATGCAATCTTAACGCATTTGTGACGCACTTGTGACACAATCATGATGTATTCGTGACGCACTCTTGATGCATTCATGACGTAATCTTAACGCACTCCTGACGCACTCATGACGAATTTGAGACGCACTCTTAACACATTCGTGACACACTCTTGACATATTCGTGTCGCACTCTTAAGGCATTCGTGACGCACTCTTGACGCGTTCATGACGCACTTTTAACGCACTCGTGACGCACTCTTCACACATTCGAGACGCATTCGTGACGCACTATTGACGCATTCTTGACGCACCCATGACGCATTTACGACGCATCCGTGACGCACTCGCGACGCATTCTCGACGCACACATGACGTATTTACGACGCATCCGTGACGCACTCTTGACCCATTCTTGACGCACCGATGACGCATTTACGACGCATCCGTGACGCACCCATGACGCATTCACGACGCATTGACGACGCACCCATCACGTATTTACGACGCACTCGTGATGAACCCATAACGCACCCATGACGCATCCCTGACGCACTCGTGAAGCACGCATGACGTACTCAAGACGAACTTGTGACGCACCTCTGACGCACTCTTGACGCTATCAGACTCGTACCTCAGCTGTAACTATGCATGACGCGTTCCTGACGCATTCGTGATGCGTCAATTTTAATCGAATTTTTAATACGCTTTAGCTTGAAATTCAAGTGCAACTTACATGGTCAACGCATAATACCAAATTGACATAACATTTCAACTTTCGTTGTTTTAATATTATAGTGATTATTTAGGCACCTGACAAATCATAGTGCAAGGATACCAATCACAATCATACCATTCGTCAGGTATGTAGGTATGTGACGCACTTCATATACAATCTGGCCATCGAATTAGGACCACGTAAAATTTCACTTTTATGGCTATAACATTGATGGCTATAGCAGCCTTAAGACTATTGATGTAAGTAAACTAAAAACGTGGATACTAACAGTTATGATCCTGATAATGGCTGTGACAATTATGATGATGATGATGGCTATGATAGCTTGACTATAACAGCCTTAAGACTATTGATATAGGGAAGCTGGAAATGTGACTGCTGTGATGATGTGGATGACGGGTATGACTATTGTACAGTCCCTGGCCATCGAATTACCACGTACGAAAATTTCACTTGTATGACTATAATTATGTCACGTACGGAAAATTGTCTTATGTCCAAATTATTACTAAATACGTTGATAACATATACATAGCGATTTGTTACCGTGATAATAAATTGCATGGGTGATGAGCGATTAAGGGTGCAAGCGTTTACGTTAGGAGTATCGATGGCGCTAGAGGTGAAATTTGAACGCCATAGAAAATGTCTGCCTACTCAAAGACTAGTTTACAATTCTTCACATTATCGAAGTTGAAAAGAATTACAGATATTTGGGAAAATGAAGATATAAGGCATATGATCAATACAGAGCATGCCACTGTAACCAAAGCAGAAGAAATATAAGATATTAACATGTGTTAATGTTATGTACAGTATCATGGTAACGTGAAAAATTCTGAAAATGTACATTGGTGACTACACAACTGTTGTTACAGTTATGTTTCCAAATTCCGTTACAAGCAAGTATCTCCAAATACCAAAAACCCCAACATTCTCTCACAAACCCCCAAATTATACAAAACATAAAAATACCTCCTCTCACCATTAAAAGCAAACAACAGCAAAAAATCTAAACACGAGGAAACATGTCCGACGTTATTCAACACAGTTCACCGTGCGATTTCACGGAACTCGGCGATCGAACGTGAAATCGCTGGAATTCAAGGAACTCGGTGTCCGGAGATGAAACAAGAAACGAACGCAAAATTCAGCTCGATATCGTCGAATTTCAGGGCAGAAAGGAACGGAACAATCGGTTATTGTATCGGCGCTCGTTTCGGGGTTCGCTTAACGGCAAAAAAGGCCGACAAACAGCGACATAAAGCGCGCATTTACCTACGCTCGGTATGCAAATCGCACGGTTGAAGCTGCACATGAAAAATGAGACGATTTACCGAACGTTACCGAACACTTTTTCAGAAACACTGGCGATATCGTGTTTGAATGAACTTTCCGTCGGAATTTTTCAACGATGGACGCGTTACCTCGAGGCTGTTACCATTTTTCATATTTTTTTTCACCTCGGTTCTTTTTTTTTGTTTGCAACATGCGAGTAAAAATTGCCAGGTGGTTCGATATCGTGCATGTTCTGTCGAGTTTAGTTGTACTTGTGTACAATGTTTCATTATTTTGATAAGAGTACTGACGTTTGTGAGTGTTGGATCAGTTTTGGTTTTAGGTTTATTTAATGTTAAATGTTCGTAATTAGGATAGTTGATTTATTGATTTCTTAAATTTAGAAGTTTTTGAAGTTTCAAACTTACTAATTTACCGATTTTGTAAATTTTTAAATTTACAAGTTTACGAGATCTCAAATTTACAAATCCCCAAAACGTCAAATTTCAAAATTTTCGAAAATTCGGAAATTTCACAAATTTCACAAATTCTACAAATTCTACAAATTTTACAAATTTTACAAGTTTCAGAAATTTCACAAATTTCACTAATTTCACAAATCTCCTAACTTCTACAAATCAGCCAAATGCCCAAATTCGAGTCTCGAAATCCCCTAAATAAACATACTAAAAGAATCATTAACAAACCAGAAGATAGTTTATTCGAGCAGTGACTAAGAAAGGAAGAAAAAACCGTACATTCAGTTTCCCCGGATCAAGAGTGCTTAAAACTGTCCAAATCATTAAAAATTCAAGTTGAAACGGAAAAGAAACGAACTCGTTCCATCCTGAAGTTGCCAACACTTTAAAGAATTATCTGAAGGAATTTTCTCTTCGAAGTTTAACGAAACTCTCTCTGGCAAATTTCTGCTGGGAGTTTGTTTAATACCCGTACAGTGAAAAGTAAATCTGGTTTCCCTAAGGATAATATGGCAACTGAGGAAAGGACGATACCAGTTCATTTTTAGGAATTTTTGGGGGATTTTGTAATTTGGGGATAAGGAAATTTTGAGAATTCCGATATTTAGAAATTTTTTAATGAGTTATTTAGGTTTTGAAATCTGGGAAATTTGAAATTTTTGTAGAATTTTGTAGAATTTGTAAAATTTGTAAAATTTGTAAAATTTGTAAAATTTGTAAAATTTGTAAAATTTGCAAACTGAAAAATTTCTAAAATTTCTAAAATTTGCAAAATTTGCAAAATTTCTAAAATTTCTAAAATTTCTAAAATTTGCAAAATTTCTAAAATTTCTAAAATTTCTAAAATTTCTAAAAATTTTTAAATTTCTAAAATTTCTAAAACTTCTAAAATTAGTAAAATTAGTAAAAATAATGAAATTAATAAAATTAGTAAAATTAGTAAAATTAGTAAAATTAGTAAAATTAGTAAAATTAGTAAAATTTGTAAAATTAGCAAAATTAACAAAATTAGCAAAATTTGTAAAATTTGTAAAATTTGTAAAATTAGTAAAATTAGCAAAATTAGCAAGATTAGTCAAATTAGTCAAATTAGTGAAATTAGTAAAATTTTTCAGATTTCTTAAATTTCTCAAATTTCACAAATTCCTTAAATTGTAATCTTCTAAATTTTGAAATTTTCATCAAATTTTTAAATCTTGTAAAATTGTGAATATTCAAGAACTTTAAGATTTGGAAAAGTTTCCAACCCTCCAGAATATTAATATTCCCAACAGTACCATTCAAAAATCACTCCAAAAAACCACAAACCATAGTACATAAACCATACCAAAAAATCAGTACTAATAAATTTCTGGCGATGTTCCGCAAAATGAATGATAGCTATCTCGTTGTAAAATTGTCTGCAATTTTCGCAGCACCTTTATTCGCGGTGTAAAATCTGCAACCCATGCGTCGTTAATTTATGGGATTGCATAAGGCTCGTAAACGGCAACATTCACGGAAGATTTAAAATAGAAACTGCGAGTGAATATTCTATTTTACCGGTGGAAATTATTGGCGGATGCAGTGCTGCCACTTTTGTAAAAGAATGGAGGCCATAGAAAGCGCTGGTAAACATCGCGACGTTGAATCCGGTGAAATGTTAATAAAAAAAAAAGAAGAGCGGAGAGAAAGGAAGAAATTCGTGAAATGGCAAGGCAAGAATGTTAGAGCTGGTATTTGCGATATCGTGAAATGGAAATCGATGAAACGAACGTCGGAAGACACAGAATGCCAACATTTTACAGTTTCATAAAAAAGAAATAACTATGAGCGAGCTGATCGAGAAGAAATAAATGCACCGATGCGTTCGTTCCTTCTGAAAGAAGCCTAAAAATCTCGGGCTTTTTATCGTGGTTGGAATAATGAGGCCGAATGAAAGCAATTGAAGTCTTGTGCTTCTGGCCAGATATTCTTGTTGTGTTTTTCTGTGGGGTTATTCTGAGAGGAATTTCAAATTTTAAATTCGGGAGAATATTTTAGATATTTTGGAATTTTGTAATTTTAAGTTTCAATGTATGTAGTACATTTTCGCTTGTACTATATTTATAGTATATTGTGTTAATATACAACTACATGTATCATTTTTATACTTGAGCACCTTCACTGTCATAATTTATCAAATTTAATTAAAAACAAAACACCTTATTCCACAGAAAAATGAAGTAATACTAGAAACCTTCCGTAACTGAGCGCCGTAAGTTCGGGCGCGCTCAGTTACGGTGAGAGTAGTTCAGAACGCACCACCTAAGCATCATACTACCTTTCTGTACTCCCATATCTATTTTCATTACTTCTGACTTAAATAGATACTTCTAAACTTCAGATTCTCAAACATTCAAATTCACAAATTTAAAAATTTGTATTACATTTGTTTATATGCAGCCATATGTGTCATATTTATACTTGAGCACCCTTACTCTTACAACCTATCAAATTTAATTAAAAGAAAAAAACTTCCTTATCCCACAGAAAAGTGAAGTAATACTAGAAACCTTTCGTAACTGAGCGCCGTAAGTTCAGACGCGCTCACTTACAGTGAGATTCCCTCAAAACCCAGCACCCAAGCCTCATTTTCCACCTTTCTCCACTCAAACCTCTATCTCTACTACTTCTATCTTAAAAAATAACTTCCAACCCCTAAAAAAAGACCCGTACCTGCAATACACCTTAAAACCAAATCCGCAACAAGGTACCTCGTAAATCAAACGCATCGATCGTGAACACGTGTACATCAAACAATCGGCGGGATTCTTTGTAACAACGTTGCTTTGCGTTCACGGTCGCGTTAAGTTGATCCGTTTAAAGGGATCGTGTACAAGGGAGCCTAGTTGTTCGCAACGTAACAGCCAGCACTGGCTGTATATTTCATGAGGACCGGTCTATTTAGGCTGGATTGCGCAAATTCGAGCAGCAGGTGACCACGAACGCAAACGATGTACAAAGGCAAACGTGTAACCCTGGCCGCAAGTACACAGGGCCGTGGGTCGTGTAGGTTCTCGTACACAGACGAGGAAAGTCAACCGAGCATCGATTCCATCCACAAACGACAAGCAGATTATGCCGATCGGGCTCCTGTCTTTCGTCCGGCCGTTGTCATTCGATCGGTAAGGCTTTTGGACATGATGCTGGCTGTGGGTTGGGAAAACGAGGTTGTAACTGTTATCTGGGGTACTTTACGAAGGGTTTTAGTCATTTTTTGCGTTTCTTTTTAACGGAGAAGAGTTTTTAAAGGTACAAAGTAAAAGGAGAGGCGGGGATTGCGTTTTGAGTCGCGTGACGCGCGGCCATGTTGGCTGTAGCGCGCCAAAGTTTGAATCTTGAAGGGAGGCGACTCTTCAAAATGAATTTTATCCCCTTGCATCTTGTAGAATTAAAAAACGAGATGAGAATTGTTCTATGTAAGCTCCTAGGATGGATTTCAGTAATTTTTTTGTTTAATTTTGAACCGGAAAGAGTTCTTTTATAGGTGTAAAGCAAAAGGAGAGATGGGTACTGTGTTCGAGGTCACATGACGCGCGGCCATGTTGGCTGCAGCGCGCCAAAATTTGAATCTTGAAAAGCGCCAACTCTTATAAACAAACTTTACATTATTACTGTGCATTATTAACTAACTTGTGGCAATATTTGTTACAAATATTTATTTGCAGATAACAAAAATTATAATAATTTGTTAAAAATTTGTGTTGCAGGGGAAAGAGGACAATATTTTCGAGTGCGACCGACAAACAGCTCTGTTCTCGAAGGCAACGAGGTGACAATACCTTGCGAAGTTGAAAACAGAGTGGGTATCGTGCAGTGGGTCAAAGATGGCTTCGCCTATGTCATTCAACCAAGTGAGTATTTAAGTATTCATTCAACTTTATAAATTAATTGAAAAGTTATAATAACGAAATGAGATATCGAATTTAGTCTTTTGGAATAGTATTTTAATTTTTGACGTACTTTTATTTAATTTTGAAATTATTGAATTGTAAAATGAGAAATTGGAATGAGGAATAAGAATTTGGTGGTTTCAAAATTCTAAGTAATTTGAGAATTTGGAAACATGGAAAGCTGGGAGAATTTTAGTGATTTATAAGAATGACAATTTTTGGATTTATGAAATTCGGAAAAATGGGAAATTAGGGAGCTGAGAAATTAAGAGGTTGGGAAATTAGAGAGCTGGGAAATTAGAAAGTTGGAAAATTAGAGAGTTGAAAATTAGCGAGTTGGGAAGTTAGAGAGTTGGGAAATTGAGAAGTTGGGAAATTAGGGAGATGGGAAATTAGGAAGTTGGGAAATTAGGAAGTTGGGAAATTAGGTAATTGAGAAATTAGGAAGGTGTGAAATTAGGGAATTGGGAAATTATAGAGCTGGGAAATTAGAATGTTGGGAAATTAGAAAGTTGGGAAATTAAAGAGTTGGGAAATTAGGAAGTTGGGAAATTTAGAGGGTTGGGAAATTAGAGAGTTGGGACAATGGAAATTTGGGAAATTAGGGTGATGTGAAATTAGAGAGTTGGGAAATTAGAATGTTGGGAAATTAGAAAGTTGGGAAATTAAAGAGTTGGGAAATTAGGACGCTGGGAAATTTAGAGGGCTGGGAAATTAGAGAGTTGGGACATTGGAAATTTGGGAAATTAGGGAGATGTGAAATTAGAGAGTTGGGAAATTAGGTAATTGGGAAATTAGGGATTTGGGAAACTAGAGAGCTGGGAAATTAACGAGTTGGGAATTTAGGGAACTGGGAAATTAAAGAATTAGGAAATTGAGTAATTGGGAAATTGGAAAATTAGAACCCCAGGAAATTAGGAAACCAGGAAATCTAAAAACCCATAAATAAAAAATTTTACAAACATAAAAATTTAGAAGTTTAAAAAATCACAAATCACAAAAATCTTCAAACTCACATAACAAATTTATATTGTTTGAAACATCATTTCTGTCTGTCTATCAATTGAATCAATTCCAACGACTAACAACGAATATCCGAACGCTTCGATTATTTCATCGTATCACTCGAACAGAGCAATTCCACGAACTTCGTCACATCGAGTTCTCGCAATAGCACCTACCAATTAACGTTCGTATCGATTTCAAGCAATTATCAAGTTTCTTGCTCTCCTCGGACGCTAAGTCGAGACTGTGAACGTAGATGCAGTAGAAACTCCCGTCCTTTGCGTTAACGGAATCTTTAGAAGTTCGTTTAGTGACTTCATCTTGGTCTCATTAAAACGAGGGCCATTAGTGGCTGTGACGTAAATGGAGTAGAACGATCTTAATATCCCGTACGATATTTTTGCCGGGGGATGATTTAATCTCATTTAGAGGACTGTACCGTGTGACGGCCGCGTCATTTTTCAACAAAAGTGTCTCGCGCGACCCACAAAAGCTACACCCTCGTCAGTGTCACTGCTTTCAGTAACTTGATTCACATTCGGTGGCTCAGGAGACACAAAAGAAGAATAATTAGACCCTTGACTATCGAAACCTTCATTAGACTCGTTTTTCAACACTCTTCACGACCTACATTCAACGGCTAACCGAAGTTGTGTGTTTTTTCTAGTTTTATCGGGGACGCGGTGAAATACCGTATATTTTTTGGTTAAATGGTCATTTGGTTCGTTGATTGTCGTAAAGATTATTTATAATTGTCGGGAAACACGATATTTGATAATAAAATGAACAGTAGTGCGTTTAGTTTCGCGTAATTCGTCAGATAGGTTATGAGGCGCGTACGCCATGAAAGCGCGCCAAATTTGAATCGCAGTTTGAATTGTTCGGTCAAAACGCGTCGAAACAAGTAAAATAAAAGAAAGAAATTAATGAAATTGAAGTGACATGTAAATTGAGATGTTTATTTGAGATTAAATTAAAAAATGGTGGCAATAATAATATTCTTGAAATGTTAATATGAAATGAAAATATGTTAATATAACAGGTGTATAAAATTAAGTTTGTGAAGAAGAATTTTAATTTTTCTAATAGATATTATTTATTTAGTATATTTTTAATTTTTGTTAAACTTATTTATTTAACAATTTCTTTATTTATTTTTTCATTCCTTTTACAATTTTTTTTTTTATTAAAAAATGAAAATATTAAATCTCACCATTTTTAAGTTAATAAAATTGTGGTAATGTTTAAACATTTTAAATATTATAAAATATAACCTTGCAAATTTGAAAGTATAGAAATTTAAATATGAAAAAATTAGTTAATTTAGAGATTTTTAAACTTGAAAATTTGCATAAATAAAAATTTGAAAATCTATAACATTAAAACATTGAGAAATTACAAATTTGAAGATATGTAAATTTAAATCTGAAAATTTCAAATTGATCATCCGAAAATATAATCAAAGGTACATAAAAAAATGTTCAGCTTCATTTGAAGAAAGCTTTCAAATATTTAATGTACAAAATACTGCCGATGTCAAGTTAGTGTGCGAAATATGTCTGACAGTCGACGGACATTTTTCACTTGCTGACTTCTACATACATCTCTTCTCTTTTGCCTTCAAGACCACTTACATGTCAGTCAATCTTGATTCACAACATTTTAGTCTACCTTTTAATGCTCTTCTTGTTTGAGAAAATGTATGTTGTTGAAGTTTCTCTTGATGCTACTCGGATTAAAAGTGATGTGAAATGTGTTGTAACTTGTTTTGGTGATGCATAGTAAATAATGCAAGTTTTATTTTATGATTTATAGTATAACAATTTGTAAGATTTGAGATTTGAGAATTTTGGAATTTGGGAATTTAGGGACTTAGGGATTTAGGGATTTAGGATTTTGGGGATTTGGGGATTTGGGAATTTGGGAATTTGGGAATTTGGGGATTTGGGAATTTAGGGATTTGGAAATTTGGGAATTTGGGAATTTGGGAATTGGGAATTTAGAGATTTGGGAATTTAGGGATTTGGGAATTTAGTGATTTGGGAATTTAAGGATTTGAGAATTTAGAGATTTGGGAATTTAGGAATTTGGAGATTTGACGACTTTGGGGTTTCGAGATTTGGGGATTTAGGAATATGGGGATTCTGGAGTTTAAGGACATAGGAATTTGGAGATTTAAGGATTTGGGGATATGGGGATTTAGGAATATGGAGATTTGGGAATATGGGGATTTAGAGATTTAGGGATTTGAAGATTTGGAGATTTGAAAACATTTCAAATTTAGAAAATATGGAGATTTGAAGATATGGGAATTCTGGAGTTTGAGTATATAGACATTTGGAGACTTAAGGATTCTAAATTTGGTGATTTGGAAATTTATGGATTTAATGAACCTACAAATTTGGAAATTTATGGATTGCAAAATTTAGGAATTTAGGGACTTGAGAATGTGGGAATTAACCCTATATAGTTATATTATTCATTATATAAAAATGACATCAGAAAGCTATTAACTGCTCTTATAATTAGACAAACTCTCAATATATTACCGATAAACCACATTTGGGACTTGAGAATGTGGGAATCAATCCTATATAGTCATATTACTCCTTGTATGGAAAAATGACATCAGAAAGCTATTGACTGTTCTTACAATTAGACAAACTCTCAATATATTGCCGATAAACCACATTTGGGACTTGAGAGTGTGGGAATCAACCCTATATAGTTATATTATTCTCTATATAGAAAACTGACATCAGAAAGCTATTAACTGCTCTTACTAGATAAACTCTCAATATATTGCCGATAAACCACATTTGGGACTTGAGAATGTGGGAATCAACCCTATGTAGTCATATTACTCCCTGTATACAAGAAAAATGACATCAGAAAGCTATTGACTGCTCTTACTAGACAAGCTCTCAATATATTGCCAAAAAACCACATTCGTCAAAATTGAAATTAAACGTAAAAATTTTTTATATTGAAAGCATTCAATATGTAAAAACAAGGAAATTCAGAAATGTAGAGATTAAAATTGAAAATATTTAATATGAAAAACTAAGGAAATTTAAGACTTACATGAAATGTAATATGTGTAATATTTATTTTCGTATAATTTCAGACGGAGAAATTGTTGGACATCCTCGGCTACGATTAATCGGAGACCAGAACGCCGGTATTTATAACCTGAGGATCACAGACGCTTCTTTGACCGACGATGGAGAATATCAGTGCCAAGTTGGTCCATATGTACGGATTAAACCGATTCGAGCCAATGCTCATCTCACCGTTATCTGTAAGTACTCGACAGATTTTCTTTTTTACTATTCACATATCTATCCTTGATAGAAATCAAGTTTTATTCCTTTTTGCTGAAAAATTGGCAAACACGAAAAATGCAGGTAGTTAAATTAGTTGCGCAGGTGAAAAAAACCGAAAGAAAATACTGGAATACTTTTTAAAGACTTTTTTTTTAATTAGGGGAACTTTAATGAGGTTTCAGGAAAATTTGAAAAATGTGTATATGTTTTATAGAAAATTTGACAGAAGTGTGTAAGTTTGAGAATTAAAATTTTTTACTTAAAATCTTTGTAGAAAATTTTTGTCAAAATATTTCTAAAAAATTATCAAAAAAAAGTATATACATTTTTAGAAAATTTGAACAAATTTTTTAAAAAATTACATTTTTAGAAAATTTAAAAAATTTGTTAAAAGTTACACTTCTGGAAAATTGAACAAATTTGTTAAAAATATTAAGAAAAAAATGTATGTTCATTTGTAGAAAATTTTGCCAAAGAATCTATGCATTTCTATAAAAATTGACAAAAATTTATGGCTGCTTCTGACAAAAGATAAAATTATAAATTTTTATAAAAAAAACAATTTATAGTGAATTTTATAAATTATAAAACAAAAATTCTTAACTCCGAAATCTTGTCAATTTACAAATTAACAATTCATCAAATCATTCAAGAGTGACCTGAAAAAATTGACCTTCAGAAAAATATAAATAAAATTTTGCAATTAAAAAAAATTTTTTAAACTCCCCAAATAAACTAAATTAAATTTGTACAAAAAATATCAATCTTCCTCAAAGATTAAATTCTGACAAATGAAACAATTTAAATATTGACCGCGACGCAGATCAACATGATTTGAATTAAGAGATGCTTTTGCATAATTAAAAAGTTCCTTTCATTTCCTGAAAGACGTTTCTCTTTCCCCTTATATAATTGTCATTGTTTTCTTGAAGAAAAAAAGATCTTGAAAGCATATTTCCTTGGAGAGTATTCTTTTCTTGGACACTTCCTGTTTCAGGTATACTGAGAATCTTGTTAAATTTTTGTCTACTTCGGAAACATTACGAATTTGTATAAAAGATATGAAATGAGTGTTTCATTGGTTCATGTATTTTTATGGTTCATGCATTCTGATCGGTTTCAAGTTTGGGACTATGCGATCCCAATTGTATGTGGGTTTAAAATAGATTTATTTAAACAATTTTGTTGAGGAAAAATATTGTGGGTTTTTGAAAATTATTTTTGCGAAATTTTTTGTTAGGGTTTCAATTTGATTTTAGGTTTTTAAATATTGAATATTGAATGATAGGTGTTTGATGTTGAATAATAAATGGTAAATAGCAAATGGGAGATTAGGGAATTGGGAAATTAGGAAGTTGGGAAATTAGAGAGTTGGGAAATTAGGGATCGGGGAATTTGGAAATTGAATAATTAGGGTATTGGAAAATTAGGAAATTGGGAAACTAGGAATTTGGATAATTGAGAAACTGGGAAATTAGGGAAATGGAAAATTAAGGAATTGGGAAGTTTGAAAATTTGGAAATTAGGGAATTGGGAAATTAGAGAGTTGGGAAATTAGGGATTGGGGAATTAGGAAATTGAAAAATTAGGGTATTGGAAAATTAGGAAATTGGGAAACTAGGAATTTGGATAATTGAGAAACTGGGAAATTAGGAAAATGGGAAATTAAGGAATTGGGAAGTTTGAAAATTTGGAAATTAGGGAATTGGGAAATTAGAAAGTTGGGAAATTAGGGATCGGGGAATTAGGGAATTGAAAAATTAGGGTGTTAGGAAATTAGGAAATTGAGAAACTAGGAATTTGGATAATTGAGAAACTGGGAAATTAGGAAAATGGGAAATTAAGGAATTGGGAAGTTTGAAAATTTGGAAATTAGGGAATTGGGAAATTAGAGAATTAGGAAATTAGGGAACTGGGAAATTAAAGATTTGGGGATTTGTAAATTTGAGAGCTTGAAAATACAGAAATATACAAATTGCAAAGAATGAAAAATTTAGAAGCTTGAAAATGCGAAGATTAAAAAATTTGAAAATATAAAAATTTTTGAAACTTGACACCTCAAAAAATTAAAGCTTAAAGGAAAAGAATTGTCTGACCATACGTTGACTAATACTACTGAATTTTATAAAAATTTTTCTTTGCGGAAATTAAAGTCGGGAAATCAGAGAGTTGGGAAATCAGCGAGTCGGGAAATTAGAGAATTAGGAAATTAGCGTGTTGGAAAATTAGCTAGTGAGGAAAGTAGAGAATTGGGAACTTAGAGAGTTGGGAAATTAGTGAATTGGGAAATTAGCGAGTGGAAAAATAAGAAGTTGGGAAAGTAGAGAGATAGGAAATTAGCAAATTGGGAAATTATCGAGTTGGAAAATTAGATAGTTGGGAAATTAGGAACTTGGGAAAGTAGAGAGTTGGGAAATTAGCGAGCTGTGAAATTAGAGAGTTGTGAAATTAGCGAGTGAGGAAACTAGCGAGTCGGGAAATTAGCGAGTGGGGAAAGTAGAGAATTGGGAAATTAGAGAGTTGGGAAATCAGTGAGTTGGAAAATTAGGAAGTTGGGAAAGTAGAGAATTCAGAAATTAGAGAGTTGCGAAATTAGCGAGATGGGAAGTTAGAGAGTTAGGAAATCAACGAGTTGGGAAATTGGGAAGTTGGGAAAGTAGAGAGATGGGAAATTAGCAAATTGAGAAATTATCGAGTTGGGAAATTCGAGTGTTGGGAAATTAGCGAGTTGCGAAATTGGCGAGTTGGGAAATTAGGAAGTTGAGAAAGTGGAGAATTGGGAAATTATGGAATTGGGGAATTACGGAATTGGAGAATTACGGAATTGGGAAATCAGGGAATCGTGAAAGTAGAAACTGAGGAAATTAGGGAAAATACTAATAATTCTATGAGTAAATATCAATATTAATAACATCACTAATATTGCAATATTAATAATATTAATAATAAAACAGCCTATGAATAAATGATTTAACAGCGTCAATTATATACAAATCCTCTACTAATACGTAACATATTTCCGACATTATATAACCCCTTATATTACAAATAATTATATAACAAACAACGCATTATATGCATTATCATTTTTATTATCCTACCATTTACATCTGCTACTTCCCCAAAAAATCCGATTTCCCGCACAGGCCCTCCGTCCATAAAAAAACACAGCCGATTCGCCTTATTGTTTCGAAAAATTACAGTTTCGACTGAACAATGCGCGCGAGTTACAATCGTTCTCCGGCCGCGAAAATTATTCGTGTTCTCTTTATTTTTTTTTAAAGGTGTCAAACCATCGCGACGAAAAGTATCGTCAGTAATTTTATATCTATTCGTGTAACGACCATCAAACTGTCGCTTCGTTTTTCGCGCGAAACAATGGACGGAAAAATCACGGAGATAGAAAACACGGCGGAATCTCGATCATTCGGAGAAAATAGTGGAAAACGTCTTTCGCGTTCGCTACGGAATACAAGCGTTGCATTTTATCAGAGAAATTCTTTGCCCGTCGTTAAAAATCATTCGTACAGTTTCGTTCGAAAATTTCCGAGGTTTTTACGGTGGAAAATTCTTCAGGTTCAATTTTGAGAGAAATATTAGAAATTCGCAGCAGTGAGACTTTTAAAAACGGGTGATATCAAGTATGTGCATAGAGCAATGAAAGATGTACTAAGAATTTTGATCATTTTCGGGAATTAAAATATTTTTTGAAATTATTAGAAGATACTTAAATAACTATTGTGTTGATTTTAATGAGGTTAGAAGCTTAATAACAAAATCAAATATAGTGGAAGATTTAATACAAGTATCTGTTATTGTATAATAACATTAATCGATGTTTATTATTGTGTAATAATAATAATATTACGATAGTGTTATTACACAATAATATTAACAGAAAATACCTGTTACTATATGATAAGAATAATGAATTTGGAAATTTGGGATAGTGGAAAGTTGGAAGACTTGAAAAATTGAAAATTGAAGAACTGAATAATTGAATAATTGAATAATTGAATAATTGAATAATTGAAGAATTGAAGAATTGAAGAATTGAAGAATTGAAGAATTGAAGAATTGAAGAATTGAAGAATTGAAGAATTGAAGAATTGAAGAATTGAAGAATTGAAGAATTGAAGAATTGAAGAATTGAAGAATTGAAGAATTGAAGAATTGAAGAATTGAGGAACTGAAGAATTGTAGTATTGGAGAATTAGAGAATTGGAGAATTAGAGAATTAGAGAATTAGAGAATAAGAGAATTTGAGAATTTGAGAATTAGAGAATTAGAGAATTAGAGAATTAAAGAATTGAAGAACTGAAGAATTGAGGAATAGAAAAATTGAAAAATTGAAGAATTGAAGAATTGAAGAATTGAAGAATTGAAGAATTGAAGAATTGAAGAATTGAAGAATTGAAGAATTGAAGAATTGAAGAATTGAAGAATTGAAGAATTGAAGAATTGAAGAATTGAAGAATTGAAGAATTGAAGAATTGAAGAATTGAAGAATTGAAGAATTGAAGAATTGAAGAATTGAAGAATTGAAGAATTGAAGAATTGAAGAATTGAAGAATTGAAGAATTGAAGAATTGAAGAATTGAAGAATTGAAGAATTGAAGAATTGAAGAATTGAAGAATTGAAGAATTGAAGAATTGAAGAATTGAAGAATTGAAGAATTGAAGAATTGAAGAATTGAAGAATTGAAGAATTGAAGAATTGAAGAATTGAAGAATTGAAGAATTGAAGAATTGAAGAATTGAAGAATTGAAGAATTGAAGAATTGAAGAATTGAAGAATTGAAGAATTGAAAAATTGAAGAATTGAAGAATTGAAGACCTGAAGAACTGGCGAATTGAAGAATTGAAGAATTGAAGGATTGATTTATGGGAAAATCGCAGATTCCTAGGTACCTGAAAAATCGAAAAACTGGAGAACTGAAAAATTAGGAAACGAAAAATCTGAATACTGAAAAGTTGAAAAGTAGGAAAATTGGAAAAATTGGAGAACTTAACATTAAAAAATACAGAAACCTAGAAATCCGGGAAACAAACTTGAAAGCTTGAAACCCTATTTTGCTATTTGAAAATTCCAAAATTCCTGTACCAATTAATTCAAATATCCATTTCCTAACTCCAAAAAGACTCTACCCCGCCGAAACTGTAAATCTAAAAATTCCTCCAAACAAAAATTCTCCATCCAATATCCAAGAACTATTTACCGACGAATATAATTACCGTATAAAATGCATCGAGCAAACCGGCATCGCAATTACTTAAAAATCCGCAATTAACCGATTACATAAAAAGCGGAAAATATTTTTGAAAAGCCAGAAGGAGATTTATCTTTGTTCCAGCGGTAAAGGATTAACGCTAATTAAGGCTGGCTAAACGAACCACCACAAAAGGATGTTTAAAAATAAGAGAGCTCCTTAAAGCACCGTCGAGCTCGGCAATTTCAATGCTTTGTGCATAAGTTGAACACAGAGAACAATGGCGTTCTCGGTGCATTATTAAGAACACTTGGACGAATCTAACCGGAATAGTTGGCGCGAACTTTGAAAGTTCGATACAATCGAGTGCGGGACTGCGGGCGTCGATGCGGTCAACTTCCCGCGTTAACAAAGACATTCCCCTCGAACTTATCCGGAAGTCGTTGGCAAAGGTGGTAAACCGTGATTAGCGGTGACCTGGCGTAAATCTTCCGGAGTAACTAGTTCACGAGTTTAGAAAATGTCTTCCTCCGTGTATACCGTGTCATGAACATCGACGTTCAAAATTTTCTTTGGGGTTACAAAGACAATACACTTTTATAATAATGTCGTTAGTATCGATATAAGTGAATATTTTGTTCATGGTAATGTCAACGAGAAATGGTACGAAAGTTTGGAAACGGAAAGCTGGAAGAAGTTTAGAGGTTCAGTGATTTATAAGGATAAGAATTTAGGATATTAGGAAATTAAGAATTGGTAAATTGGGAAGTTGGGGAATTAGAAAGTTGAGATATTAGAAGATTGGGAAATTAGGGAGTTGGAAAATTAGGGAATTGAGAAATTAAGAAAATCGGAAATTAAGGAATTAGGAAATCAGGGAATTGGAACATTAGGGAATGGGGAAATTTGGGAGTAGAGAAGTTAAGGAATTGGGAAATTATGGAATTGGGGAATTTGGGAATGGAGAAATTATGGAATTGATGAATTATAGAATTGGGAAATTAGGGAATTGGGAAAATATGGGATTGGGGAATTATGGAATTGGTAAATTATGGAATTGGTGAATTATGGAATTGGGAAATTACGGAACTGGGGAATTATGGAATTGGGGAATTATGGAATTGAGAAATTAGTGAATTGATAAATTACGGAATTGGGAAATTATGGAATTGGGGAATTATGGAATTGAGAAATTAGTGAATTGATAAATTACGGAATTGGTGATATATGGAATTGGTGATATATGGAATTGGGGAATTATGGAATTGAGAAATTATGGAATTGGTGAATTATAGAATTGGGAAATTAGGGAATTGGGAAAATATGGGATTGGGCAATTATGGAATTGGTAAATTATGGAATTGGTGAATTATGGAATTGGGAAATTACGGAACTGGGGAATTATGGAATTGGGGAATTATGGAATTGAGAAATTAGTGAATTGGTAAATTACGGAATTGGTGATATATGGAATTGGGGAATTATGGAATTGAGAAATTATGGAATTGGTGAATTATGAAATTGGTGAATTATGGAATTGGGGAATTAGGGAATGGAGAAATTATAGAATTGGGGAATTATGGAATTGGGAAATTATGGAATTGGGAAAATATGGAATTGGGGAATTATGGAGTTGGGGAATTATGGAGTTGGGGAATTATGGAGTTGGTAAATTATGGAATTAGTGAATTATGGAATTGGAAAATAACGGAACTGGAGAATTATGGAATTGGGAAATTAGTGAATTGGTAAATTACAGAATTGGTGATATATGGAATTGGGGAATTATGGAATTGAGAAATTATGGAATTGGTGAATTATGAAATTGGTGAATTATGGAATTGGGAAATTATGGAATTGGAAATTTATGGAATTGAAGAAATTATAGAATTGGGAAATTATGAGATTGTTGAATTATGGAACTGGGGAATGATGGAACTGGGAAATTATGGAATTGGGAAATTACGGAATTGGGGAATCAAAGAATTGGGAAATTAGGGAATTGGGAATTCATGGAACTGGTGAATTATGGAATTACTGCATTATGGAATTGGATGATCAAGGAATTGAGAAATTAAGAAATCGGGAAATTAGAAAATCAGAAAATTAGAGAATCGGGAAATTATAGAAAACTACTGTCCCTACATGCTCACACGCATGTACACCTTAGTTCATATTTAACCACCCGTAAATAATTACTCCGTGTCATACAATTTTACAAAACCTCTAACTGAAAACAGCCTATTGATCGAAATATATTTGGGTGGTGTGTGCGCCAGAAAGTCATTAATTCGCGATTTATCCGCAATAAATGACGCAGTAAATTCGAACAGTGTCGAAGCATATGCGTCACGAATAAATGATGCAGATCGAGGTGTAAATATAATTAGTAAGTTAATATAAACCGTTCTATAGACTCCGAAAATTATTTCATTCGCTGACCAGGTAATTTGTTGCGTCGGCGGAATATCATTTTATTTAATCTGCTTCTTTAATTTTTGTCTTTGTAGGACCTTGAAGGTCATACAAATTATTGTCACGTGACGCTAAAAATATATATGAAATAACCTTGTTCAAGACTTCTATTAATAAAATATAAAAATTTATGGAAAACTGTGAATTTATTTAAAAAATGTTGGTGTTTACTTGTTCCTAGTAAAATATACTATAACTTCTTTCTCTTACATTTTTTAAAATTCCTATTAAATTCGGGGAAAGCTTGCAACCTAACCAAACCTTACTTTGTTATACAAATTTATAGTTCTACGTTATAGCTGTTTTATTTTGTTGGTTTACGTTGTTAGTCCACAGTTATTATTATCTTCTTACGGTATACATATTATAAATAAATGAAAAATTTCCCTAACCTAACCTAACCTCACTTTGTCACATAATTCAGCGTCACATGTATTTCATTTTGTCAGCTTACATTTAAATCCCACAACTACTATTCTCTTTTCAGTGCATAAACATAATAAATAAATAGAAAAAAACTTCTCCAAAGTTCTTCTAACCTAACCTAACCTCACTTTGTCACATATTTCAGCGTTATATGTATTTTATTTTGTCAGCTTACATTAAAGTCCCACAACTACTTCTCTCTTTTTAGTGTACACATAATAAATAAATAAAAACTTCCCCGATTATACAAAATGACTGAAAGAAACAGCCCCTCAAATTAAATAAATAATATCGCAACGCAAAAATTGCACTAAATTTAGTGTACGATCACGCGTTTGAGTACTCGCTCCGCAATATTCGAAACGGCTGAGAAAAAAAAAAAGGAGAGAAGAAAAATAAGGAATATCCTAAGGCGACGACGAGAACGGTTTCTCGCGAGCTTGAATCTCTTTCGAGACGTTCCTCGTCTATTTTCACCCTCTTCTTTTTTCCCGCAACGCCTACGGCCACGTGTACCCAGCACAAACAACGACAACGATGCTCGGTGGTCAACTGGTTTCCACGCTTTACGGAAACGACGACAGGGTTCACCGGAAGGTGAGTGACGCCCTGGCTAGTACAGTCGAGAGCAAATTTTCCCTAGGGAAAATGTAACGTTGTTCGTTATACATGGTGGAAGGAAGGGAAATTGTCTCTTGTTGATTTTGGGGATGAGGATTGCACTTTTGAGGATGTAGCTTTTTGGAAAGGGTTGAGAATTGGGACGCTTGGGAATTTGGGGAATTTTAAATATGGGGATTTTGGGAGTTTGAGGGGTCGGAGTGTGGATCTAGGGATATAGGGATTTGGGGGTGTAGAAAGTTAGAGATGTAAAAATTTGTGGATGGTGGGATTTGAAGATTTAGAGATTTAGGGATTTTGGAATTTGGGTATTTAGGGATTTTGAAATTTGGGTATTTAGGGATTTTGGGATTTTGGGATTTTGGGATTTGAGAATTTAGAATTTTTGAAGTTTGGGTATTTAGAAATTTTAAAACTTAAGTATTTAGGGATTTTTTGGTTTGGGAATTTAGGGAGTTTGGGGTTTGGATATTTAAGAATTTTGGGGTTTGGGTATTTAAGGATTTAGGGTTTTAGGGATTTTGGAATTTGAAAACTTAGGGATTTTAGGATTTAGGAATTTAGAGTTTTTAGGATTTGGGTATTTAGGGATTTTGTGACTTGAGTATTTAGGGTTTTTTGAGTTTGAGAATTTAGGAATTTTGAGGTTTGGGTATTTAAGGATTTAGGGATTTAGGGATTTTATGATGTATGGATTTTGAGATTTAGGAATTTAGGGATTTTGGGTTATAGTGATTTGGGAATTTAGAGAGTTTCGAATTTGGGGATTTTGGTGTTTGGGACTTTAAGGATTCTGAAATTTAGGGAGTTCGGAATTCAGGGATTTTGGGACCTGAAGATTTTGAGGTTTGGTGATTTGGGGATCTGAGTATTTGTGAATTTAGGAATTTGGTGATTTGCTGATTTGGGAATTTGAGGATTTAGGAATTTGGGAATTAAACAATTTGGGGATTTTGGAATTCAAAAATTAGGGACTTTCTTATAAATTTATAAATTTATAAGAAATTTATAAATATATTATTATATTTATAAATTTATAAGAAATTTATAAATATATTATTATATTTATACATTTATAAATTTATAAATAATAATAATAATAGAATATTATAAATTTATAGATTTGGAAACGTAGAGGTTTAAACATTCGATGCTTGGAAATTTAGGAACTTAGAAATTTGGTAATTAAAAAATTGTCAAGTATAAATATATATGTCCCTATCAAAAACATAAGCCACGTTGCACTCGAGTGTACTTTCACGAGACACTCTCGTTTCGCGTGAAATATTAAAGGCTTGTCTGCGAATAACCGCCTCCAGACGACGCTCGCGATATCCAGAGGGCGCCCGTTTCAATCGAGGGTAGGGAAACGCCTCCTCGCTTCCGGTATAACCGATATCCCGTCTTTTGCGACACCGGACGAAGGAAGACTGGCGTGTAATCGTGGCGTCCTTTGATGCCGAGAACCGACGTGACGAGAAGGTAATCCTCTCCAGCTGATTCTCATGATTTGTATACTTGGAAATTTCGTGTTCTGGGAATTTTCTGGTTTCATATTTTGGATATTTGAAAAATTTCAACTTTGAGAGCTTTCAGGTTTTAAATTTTTTTATTTCAGTATTTTACAATCTTACAATTTTTTAATTTATTAATTTTTGAACTTATGTATTTTTACATTCCCGAATTTTCAATACCAATTTTTTAAATCTCTAAATTTTTTAGAGAATAAAAATTGTAGCCAACGTTCTCAATAACGCATAAAAAGAATTTGATCACAATCACCGATCCGTGTTATCTAATTTCGTCTTCGTCCTACAATCGACTGAATTTATTCCACGTCCCTGAACGGCGGAAGAAAATTCTCGGTAGAAAACTTTCGTGCTCTCCATAGAGTCCGTCCGGGTCCCTCCATGTGTTCTGACGTGGGCTACGTGCACCATAAACTTTGATGTTGCACCCATCATAAATGCATGTGTACGCGACGTATTACTACGTAGACGTACACGAACGTAATACTACGTGAACGTAGTAACGCGACACGAGGGTAGTCCGTACGTGAGCATTCGAAATCACGTGCACGGAACACGTGGCGACCCCGTAGCGTCTCCGTAAAACGGCACGGGGTCCACGTAGCCAACCCCGCGGAGCGTACGTGTTCGGAAAAAAGAATGGAACGAAGGGAAGATCGCGGAAACAAGGGGAACGGAATAAGGATACGGGAAACTGATACGGGAGTGCGATCGACAGAAAGTCGGCCAGGAAACTACATCACCTTTCTACGGATAAATATTTTATGAGATTCAATCCGGTTGCCTTCTTTGTCCCCGGTGTGCTGTGTTCCTCCTTGTTCTCCTTTTGTCCCGCAGTGTGCGAGACAAGAGGTCCGGAAGTTTGAAACGCGTTGGAGGAAATAAACGAGGGGAAATCGAAAATGTTTTTCAACGATGTAACGGAGAACGATCAGATCTGCCCATTTAAATGGGGAATTTATGGGACTTTTGAAGTGACGGTAATGGCTTCGTGTTTAGGAGCCGTCTGACGGGCACCCTCGAGATCGGAAGTTGAATACCTTCGATCGATACAGGGTCCTCACAGTTTTGGTGTAATCGAAATGCGAATTTATAGGGAAAAAGAAATGGAAAATGTATGGTACAAGTTTTTATCATGAACATTTATTTATGAGTAAATACATGTATACTGTATTTTTGTACTCCTATAATACTATATTCTTATATTCTTGTATCCCTATATTACTATGTTACTATACTGTTATATTCCTATACCACTACATCACATTATCATCATATTACAGTACCATCACATTACTATATATTCTTATATTCACTTATATATCACTTTATATATCACTTATATTCTTGTATCGCTATAATTCTATATTCTTACATTCTTACATTTCTATATCCCTATATCCTTATATTACTATATTGCTATACTGCTATATCCCTATATCACTGTATCACTATGTGACTACATTGCTGTATCACTATGTCACTGTATCACTACATTACTGTATCACTACATTACTGTATCACTACGTCACTGTATCACTACGTCACTGTACCACTACATTAGTGTATCACTATATTACTGTATCGCTATGTCACTGTATCACTACAGCACTGCATTATTGTATAACTATATCACTAGATGCTTAGTGATATAGTATCTCTAGTATAGTATCCAGAGTACAGTATACATATACTATCTCTTGTGTTATATGTATAAGTACTTGTAATACTGATTTGATTCCAACGTTACCAAATACCTTGTTCACTATTTAATTACAAGTATGATAAAGTGATTATAAATTTCTACATTTGAAAAACTATATGGGTTTAAATACAGTAACGCAATCCTAACAAATTTTTAATAATCCAATATCAATAATATTCTTCCATTTGATGAACCCTTTACATTCAAAAGGTGCCTCGCACTCACCATTTTTAATATAACAATTTACAATAGGTGTTTTTACTTAAACCTGTAGCATTATGCCAATGTATAAATATAATGAAACAGACAAGAGTGAGAATTAATAATAGAAAAATAATATGTAGTCATTTATTGGTTCTGTGTTATAGTGACCCGTTAATGGTTATAGTTATTTCTTGAAGTGCGAACAGAATGAATGGAGGTTGCAAGTGGTGTCATGTGTTTTATAACACTAAACGAATTTATCAAACTTCAATTAAATGTTTAAAGTTGCCAACAAAGCCTCTGGTAAGAGGTATTCTAAACACATTTTCATTAAACACGTAGCTACTTCTGCTGTAAACATAATTATCCTTGGCGAAATCGCCCGTAACTCAATATAATTGCACAGACACGGCGTTAATAACATTCTTAAACTTTATGTGGCCCGAAACGATGTCGTAAGGCTATTAAAACACTCGTGCGACATCCGATCTTAATTAAAAAGCGTAGCACCGCCGGAAACCGAACTTAAACGATCTCACCCGAACTCCGCCGATCAAATCATCCGTAAGTTATTAACCGTTTGTAACCGCAGTTGAAAAGCGACGCCAGTCGATTCTTTTTCGTTTCGTTTGTCCATTATCGTCCCCGTGGGATACTGGAAAAGAGAGCGGAAAAAAAGGAACGAGAGAAAACGCGAGACGTGTAACGGTAAATCTTTCTTCCAGCTAGAAAAGTATCCCGAAAAGAGTAATAAATGCCGGCCGTGCAGCCAGTCGCTGTTCCTTTACTGCCAGAAAATTGGACCTGAAAGAACATTGGCTACGTAATTACATGTTTCTGAAGGGAAAGAATGAGAACTGGAAAACAACCGGCCATCAACCACACCTTTACCCATAGAAAATAAAGTTTCACGGGGTTGATGTAATTTTCTATTCCTGATCGATTTTACGGTACGCACTGTTGACACTATTCGATAAAAACCCTTATCGAAAATTTTCTTTAAAACTTCCAGAATTGAATTTTGAACATTTTTCATGGACGAATTATTGTTAGTTACCTGTTATGGGCTGTTACTGAATTTTCAACATGCTGCAGGGTTTCTGGCGTCTTTCGGCTGACAGTGATGTCACGTAACATAACCTCTTCACTAGAATTCTTTTCTCTTACCCTAAGAACATAATCTGTTAATGGGGTGAAGAAATAATATTATAAATATTTTCTTTCTGTACATATGCTTCTACCCACTAATTTATTCGGTGTATTTTATTTCAGTAAAAATATGTGGCGCATATTTTAAAATGGTGGAATAGAAACAAGACACTCGATATTGACATGCAACAAACTTCACGTATCTCACATACTGTGACAAGTCCCAACGGTCATTTTAAGATGAATGTGAATTTTGAAGGTGAAAATTTTCTTTGAAGCTTTGAAAATTGATGTTATATATTTTTAAAGTTTGACTTGTGAATGTTACTGTTACCTTTTCACTGTCAACCAAATTATCAAGTATTTGAATACTTAAATTTTTAAATATTCAAATTTTTGAACTGTTACCTTCAAACATAAAATTTTCACGTTATCGAATTTCTGAAGAAAAAATTCCTAGCAGCAAATATTCGTTTTATGCAATCTAGCAAGTTTGCGGCAGCAAGCAACCGCTCTTGACGGTTTCACGAATTGTTGGCAGACCACAAAAGCTGGCTTTTAGCGAGTCGCGTTGTTTTTGTGATTATCACAACTCCCATGCGATTTTAAGAGCATTACGTGTAATCTTCGTGCTCCGTGCAGTTCTTCCTTGAACTGCGGTTCCGTAGCGATGATCACTACAGTAAAGACTGGATAACTGCGACGAACGATGGACTGGATAACTGCAACGTTACTATCCCCACCACTTAGGGGGATCCCCCTTGAATTTTGACACTCGACGAGCGAGCAGCGTATGTAATGTAATCCCAACCGGCGTATCGATGTGACAACACTAATGCAACAGTAAAACTTTTTTATTTTTTGGTTTTACTAAATATTACTTTTACCAATGTAATTGTGAAATTCTCCTGATCAAAATAAGACCAAACACGGCATAATTTGAACAACATTTGTTTATGTAGTAATATTGTTTGTTTTTTCGAGTGTATGGAGGCGCGATTTTGTATGGAACCAAAAGACTATTACTCGTCAGACTTCTCTAAAAATTTAATTTTAAACAGCCTCACTCGTTCGCTCTCTGTCCTTTCCTACGTTTAGCGGTCGACGCGAGCCAAATGTAAACAAGGAATCGACACCTCGACTCGATAACTGCAAC